>JAPYYD010000830.1:0-10249 GCA_028551405.1 Uromys caudimaculatus | reverse complement strand
TGGGTGGGCGGGTAGGTGGGAGGAGGAATTCCCTCACAGAGGCGGGGAGGGGGAGGGGACACGGGGTTTCCAAAGAAAAGGGGAATCATCGGAAATGTAAATAAAGTATCAAAAATAAAAAATAAATAAATAAATAAATAAAAAAGATGTCCATGCTTGTCCCAAAATATCAAAAAAAAAAAAAAAAAAGATGTCCGTGCTCCTATAAATAGCTCCTCATCTAAGCTTCTATAAACAAGCTTAATTAAACTCATTGGTTAAGAAAGGACGGAAGCGTCAGGCAGTGGTGGTGCACACCTTTAATCTCAGCACTCAGGAGGCAGAGGCAAGTGGATCTCTGTGAGTTCGAGGCCAGTCTGGTCTACAGAGCAGGTTCTGGGACAGCCAGGGCTATAGAGAGAAACCCTGTCCCCAGTGGGGGAGGGGCACAGGGGTGGATTATGGGTCAGTGACCCAACTCTGCAACTTTCTAATGAGATGAAGAGCTGCCCTGAACAAAAGACTAAATAAGAAACTTGAAAAGGAATGAAAATCTTGGCCGTAAGATACCAGTCGTGACTTGGCAAAGCTCTGCCAAGGCCCTCGAGTGGTCTCACTGGTGTGGCCCATGCCTCCTGACAGAAACTCTCTTTTCATCTCTACTGCCTTTGCTCCAAATAAAGTTACTTTGCTAGTTGACAAAAGAAAACTTCTGACAAATTCTTAGGGCTCTGGATCACATATATACCCAGGATAGTACACAAGCTGCAGAGATATCTAGAAAGGCCCCCAAGGTCTTGTTTCTGATTTATATTAAGTAAAGTTTTCAGTGAGTTTACAAACTGCCGGTTGGGTTTTATGGGACTGGAGGGTCTTAAGCAGGCTTTTGGTTGGTTGGTTGGTTGGTTGGTTGGTTGGTTGGTTGGTTGGTTGGTTTCTTGGTCAGTTTTCTTTTCTTTTCTTTTCTTTTTTTTCCACAAAAATTCTTTCTATGCACCCAGGCTGGTCTGTAGCTTATTATGTAGCCCAAGCCAGCCTCAGACCTGTGTTCTTCCTGCCTCACCTCCTGAATGCCCAGATTACAGGCACGCACCATCATGTCCATCCTGGTTTGGAAGACATGACTCAACACCCACAGAGCCCTGCAGGAAACAACAGGACTTTCAAGAAACTTTGGTTTCATTGTCAGGTGACTAAATAGAGACACCACTGAACACATGTGACAAAGAACAGAGACTTGATGGAGCAGGTTTTAAAAAGTAACTAAGCAGCAGGGCTTAGTGGCGCAGGCCTGCAATCCCAGCACTGAGGAAGCTGAGACAGGAGGATCACAAATTTGAAGCCAGCCTGGGCTACAATGTCTCCAAGCAACAACAGAAACTCAGTTGACACACTGTGGGTCCCTGGTGATGGTCTGGTTCATTCGCATTTGTACACAGCAGGTTTGGCAAAGGTGGGCAGGAAATGGAACAGTGAAGTAGAAATTTCACCCCATAGTTATGGCCTCACCCATATTTAAACAGTATGGCACCCTAATGTATTCTATTCTGCGCTACAGAAATCCCTATCCACCGCAAGGGGCTCTGGGACCTAAAGGTTCAGCCGGAGCATTCACTGACGTGTCATTTACAGCTGCCGTTTGATGAATAGGCCTGCTCTCAAAGTGCCACATTGGTTCCAAAAGTTCCATGTTTGGTCTGCACATGTATACATGCAGGCAAAAAACAAAACAAAACAAAACAAAAACAAACAAACAAACAAAAAAAACGGGCACACTAAATAAATAAAATTTTTAAAAGATAACATTTTGTCTTCACCATCTTCAGAAAGGGCCATGGTATTGATGCATTTTTTATTGTTGTTGTTGATACATTTTTTAACTTAATGTGTTTATTGATTTTTTTGGAGATTACACATAGTGCACCCCATCCCGTTTACTTCTCAGTCCTCCCAGGTTCACCACACACACCCCTTTATGACCTCTCCCAAAACAGAAAAAACAAAAACAGAAACAAAACCACCAAATCCAGTTGTGTGGCCCATATACTCACTGGAGCATGGTCAAACTCCGTAGCCACCCCCTTAAAGAAAACCGAGTCCTTCCCCACCCCCACCCCCTGCCAGAAGCCATCACTTGTGGAGAGCTACACTTCTGTATCCTTTGCATAATTTTTCTCTTCAATGAAGCTTGCTTGCTTGCTTGCTTGCATTTTTAGGGGGAAGGGAGGCAGAGAGGAGAAGGTTGCCACACAAGCCTTCTTTCTTTTCTTTCTTTCTTTCTTTCTTTCTTTCTTTCTTTCTTTCTTTCTTTTTTTTCTTTTTTTTTTTTTTGTTTGTTTGTTTGTTTGTTTTTTTGATTTTTCGAGACAGGGTTCTCTGTGTAGCCCTGGCTGTCCTGGAACTCACTCTGTAGACCAGACTGGCCTTGAACTCAGAAATCCGTCTGCCTCTGCCTCCCAAGTGCTGGGATTAAAGGCATGCGCCACCACTGCCTGGCCTATCTTTCTTTCTTAACTGTGAGTCTGCAGTCATCCACACACCACTGTAAAAGAAGCTTCCTTGGCTCCTTTTATAGTCAGCGGGAGCACGGATCCTGGACTTCCACATGGTTTCTGGCTACAGCATGGACCACTGGATAGCCATCTGTTGTTCTGCCATTCTCCTCTTCCCCCAGACCCACCGCCGCCACCACCTTTCTGTTCCACCATTATTTCCTTTCAGTTTCATGAATCCACTTTTAAAAGCATCTTACCATGGACCTGCCCTTCTCTAGTTTTTCGGGGGCTTCTGTGGGCTCCGCAGACTCCTCTGCCAACACCCTGTCACCCTCGAGCCTCCCTGTCTCTCAGGCTCCTCTGAGCTGCTTCCCTGTGGCGGGTGCTGGCTTCAATCATAGACATGATTCAGGGTTTCGTCTTTGATAGTGATTACTCCTTCATGGATCTGGTTCTGCAACATCGGCTCCTCCATCCGTTTCAGCAGCTCGTGGATGGAGTAACCGTTGGGGTGGACCTACTCGAAGCGCTGGAACTGGGCCTGGCTGGCAGCCGAGTTAGTCAACTGTGAGGCTGCCGGTGCGGGCAGCCCGTTGATGCATTCTTAAGCGTTCCCAGGACAACATATGTGGAGTTTATTTTGTAGAATTGAGTTAGGGAGAATAAAGGAACCTCTTTGTAACTGTCCTTTATAATTTGTATGAAAAGTGTTATTTTCCTATGCCCTTGTTCCTGCTCTGATAATTTGCAGACTCTGTTTTTCTTTTGTTCTAGGTTAGCCACAGTCTGTTGTGTAGGAGAGGGTATCATGATGTATTCATATTCTAGCACACACTATAGTAACTAAACGAACTTGCCGGAGAGAGAAAAAAAAAATTACCTCTCCCCAAGAAAAATGTGTTAGCAACCACTACAGCTTGTGTGTGCTCCCTCTAACATAAAACTGGAATACACGGCTATTTATTTCATGTTACTAAGTCTGAATTAGCAAGTCTGGAAATAGTATTACATCAAAGGCTGGTTTTTGCAATTCTATGGCTCATTTCATAGAGAACCAGGGAACTGGAACTAAAGTATCAAGGAGCTTCTTAATCCAAATGTCATACCTCGCCAAGTCAAGTAGAAATGTGTTGGCTTCACATGTCCAAGGACATGAAAAACAACCATGTATGCTTTCCACTCTAATGCAGGGACCCTGGCCAGTATTTGTCCTGCTCGGCTCATGCTCGCTCGCTTGCTCACTCACTCACTCCAGGAAAATAATTCCTCTTTGTCCCAGCTTGCAAGAACATCCACATTACACAGGCCTGACTGGGAATATGGTTCAGGCAGTTTAAGATGCTTGCGGCTAAATCTGACAACCTGAGTTCGGTCCTCGGGACACACGTGGTAAAAGAACACTGGTTCCTACCAGTTGCCCTCTGACCTCCACACAAGCTGTGGTGTGCAAACAAATAAATAGTTTTAAAGTTGAATTGCCTGAGCCAGGTTGGAGAAACGGCTCAGCACTTGGTAAGGACGGATGCTGAGCAAGCATGAAGACACTTAAACTTTTCAAGGAAGAGTCAAGCCTGGTGAGGACCCTGGAACTCCAGCACAGTGGGAATCAGAGGCAGGGGGAACACTGGGGTGTGGCAGCAGCAAGCCGAGCTCCAGGTTCAGTGAGAAACCCGTACTCAAGGAAGCATGGCAGAGAGTGCTAGGGCAGGACCCCCTAACTCCTCCTCTGGCCTCTGTACACACCCACAGGTGCATGCACACAAAACATATATGTGCATGCAGAGCACACACACACACACACACACACCGTGTAGCAATAAATCACATAGGCCAGGGAAAGGACTGGGTCGTATGCAGCCGTTTAAAATAAAACATTGCAAAAAACAAATGGCGAGGCAGTATTAGTATCCACACTGCACACACTATATGTGTTACTATTCCCCTAACTACCAAGAATTTGGTTATCAAAAATTGTCATAAGCAGGCGTAATGATGAACGACTGTAATCTCGGCACACAGAAGGCTGACGCAAGAGGATTGCTGGGAGTTTGAAGCCATCTTAGGATACATAGGGTAGCCTGGGCTACATACCAATACTCTATCTCAAACAAATGTCAAAACTGAAACATCTCATCTGTACCCCACCAACACATGCATTTTTTTACATTGTATGTATCAATTTAAACTATTTAATGAACAGAAGCTAAATTTTTAAATGTCAAATTACTTTTGATAGTTCCTCTGGCTTCTCACTTATAAACAAAGGAACAAGAACCTAAAACAACAAGATGGCTCCCTGGGTACAGGCACCTGCTGCCACACTTGATGATCAGAGTCCCACCTATGTTCCGTCCCCAGGACCAACACAGTGGGAGGAGAGAGCTGACTCTGAAAGCTTTCTTCTGATCCCCATTGCATTCACACGCCCACACAGACGCAAGCGCATCATACATACATCTGCACACATTAGTAACAAAACACACAACACAAACTGTGAAATAGTACTTTATACTGCAGATAATTTTTAACTCTATTAATAATAATAATAATACCATCTGCTCATTTCATTAAAATAGATCAGGCTTCCACAAGTTTGTGTTCATGTGTTTGCAAAAATCTAAACTGTCAGTCAGGAAGGTGGAAAACTGTAAAAAGGTCGGGGGTCATAATAGAGCAAAGTCCCGCCTCATTGATGACCACAAGGTGGCGCTAAGACACTAGTTCTCCATCAAGGAAAAGCCATCTACAGACCCAAAACACTACAAAAGGCACAGAAACCCCAAAGTCCTTGCCAGCTGTATGAAATTCTACCCCAACCAGATGGTCTATGCGGTCTTAGGCGGTAACAGAATATATAGAATGTGGAATTATCTTGAAGAGAGGACTCCATTTCTGCCTCAATGGGGAGGAGACTTTTAGTGATATGGTTGCTTTGGGGTCACCCAGATTCTGTAAGCAACCCCTTATCCACACTATATAAGTAAGTCTAATGAATTCATATAAATAAACTTACCCACCCACATCACTGTCCTTCCAAATAATTGATTCACTTGGCAGCCTCATCGATGTCAATCTGAGAACGGGCAGACAAAACTAACCGTATATATCATGCCAAGGACCACCAGGCCCCTCTTTTCTACTAAAACTGAAGCCCATGATAACTTGATCATATAGATATGTAACATATGATTTAAATCACATTCATGTTTAAGGATATACATGAAATAGAAATTTCTGAATTCTTTGGAGACTCAGCTGGGTCACATCAGACACATGGTGTTTTCCTGGAAGCTGTCTTGTGAAAGGGCATGTGATGCTTTGCTGGAGCGGAGCTTTAGAGAACACGTGACATTTAGGAAGGATATAAGTATAATCCCACAGACAATGAGAGAACAGTCTTGCATTGGTTCACCTTGCCACATTTCGTTAATCTTCACTTGTGACTTCGCAGAGAGAAAAGCGCTAGAGAACTTCCCATGGTGTCCCAGCCACTTCTTGCTGCTTCTGAGGGCTCACGCTGATTCAGTGGGGCCTCGAGGTTTCTTCTGGATGAGCTGCTGCTACCGATTCGTGTTTGGAATTACCCCAAAGAACTACTTCTACACAGGTCCACGTGCCACATTTCCTTTTAACCTTTCTTCTCCCCTGCCTTTGATGGGTGGGCCAGACGGGCGGTAGCAGAATACAAGACCGCTTATTAAAGTAGGGTTTAAAACCCTGTACTGCCAGGTGTAGTGACACATGCCTGTAATCCTTGTGCTCAGAAGATAACAAGGATAAGGGAATCCAAGGCCAGCCTTGACCACATAGCATGCTGATGGAGTAACCTCTGCACCATCCGGCCTGGTCACAGGAGGAAGGAGGCTCTGCTCCCAAGAGCTGGTCTGCTTTTACTGCTGAGAAGGACAGATTTCAGACTCTACTGACTCAAGGACCTATTGACCCACCAAAAGACATGTTGTCAAAGGCAATAAACCAGTCACTCTCATGTAGGGCAGGGTGATGTGTTCCCAGACGCCTCCTCCAACAGATTTCTAAAGTAATATGTGACCTTAGGTTCCCAGCACTCCCTCTTTTTCCTAAACCTCAACAGTCTCTCCTCACAAATCTGCCTTACAACTTTACGACTTTGTTTACTTGGGGGGGGGGGGGGACCGGGACGGAACTCTTTTCCAGATTACACCTTCAGACCTTTAGACAATGGCAGGAAGAATGAGTGTGGGTTCATACCAGCTGTTAGAGGTGTAACATAGAAAGCCACAAGAAGCCGGGCAATGGTGGCGCATGCCTTTAATCCCAGCACTTGGGAGGCAGAGACAGGTGGATTTCTGAGTTCGAGGCCAGCCTGGTCTACAGAGTGAGTTCCAGGACAGCCAGGGCTACACAGAGAAACCCTGTCTCGAAAAAAAAGAAAGAAAGAAAGAAAGAAAGAAAGAAAGAAAGAAAGAAAGAAAGAAAGAAAGAAAGAAAGAAAGAAAGCCACAAGAATATAAAACTCAATTGAAAAGACATTTAACTCTTCCTTAGAGAATCTGCATTGGTTCCCCGCCCCCCCCTCTCTCCTATTCTTTGTGTTATTCATAAATCTGACTTTGCTTCATTTTTGGCTCACTATAAAATTCATTTTTAAGTGAGTGGTGATGGTGCAAACTCGAAACACTCAGGAGGCAGAGGCAGGCAGATCTCTCTGAGTTTGAGGCCAGCCTGGTCTACAGAGTGAGTTCCAGTATACCCAGGGCTGTACTGAGAAATCATGACTCGAAATGAATGAATGAATGAATGAATGAATGAATGAATGAATGAATGAATGGATGGAAAAAGAGAGAAAGAGAGAAAGAAAGAAAGAATGAATGAAAGAGAGAGAGAGAGAGAGAGAGAGAGAGAGAGAGAGAGAGAGAGAAAGAAATTCTTTGCTGAAGCCACAAAACCAGATTCTGCCTCCAGAGAGGCCTCCCTCTGGTCTCTGAAGAGAACGCTCCTGGCAGCTGCCAGTGTGGTGTGAGGCTGTATTTCTGTTGTACTAAAGTCAGTATTCAAACTCCTGAGACCTGTGCGTCCATGATTGAAATCACTCCCAAGAGCCTCACTCCCTGTCATGATTGCCTTAGAGAGTTTTAACTAAGGGTATTTACCTCCATAAATACCGGGATCTTGGCAATGCAGAACATTCCAGCAAGATCCAGGCAGTTATTATGCAAGAACAGAGTCTATATGGCAGGCCCTTGGGGAAAAGCAGCTGGAACACAGAAAGAGGGAAATGGAGAATCTGTTTCCTTTATGGAAGTCTGAGCTTTGCTTTGAGTTTTGCGTTTCTGCTTTGAAGACAGTGCTTCATTAACTTGTCCTAGGGAGACAAGAACAAATGTCTTTTTATCCCAGAAGGACATCAATGACAGACCAAGTTAAGCGTTCCACCAGAGATTACTTTGGTGGGCCAATATACACTTTCAGAGCATGCTGAGGGGTTACTCTCAATAGTGTGAGTGACCTCCTGAAGAGCTGCATCACCATCACCGCAAAGTCGCACCTCTTCACGGAGGAGGATCTATGGGGTCTGCATCTCGGCCTCTCCCTTCAGCTAACCAACCACTTCTAGACTCCGGTGTCTCCCATGATCACTTGCAGCTGGGGTAGGGCAGGAGAAACGACAGCTGAAATCCCAGAGGGAGTCTCCTGGCTCCCACTTCCTCTGCTTACAGAGCAAAGTCAATGGCTTCATTACCATGACCACACACCTGCTTAACCCTGTATCGTTATTCTCAATTAGCTCAATTAATTGTATCTGTCCACCTGGCCAAAGTAGTTTTCAAGGAAAGGAGGGAACTCTGCAAAAATGGAGGGGAAAACAGGCCATCCTAGAACAGTTAGGATTTTGCTCCGTGTAGCCTAGGCTGGCCCGGAGCTCTCAGTGATCCCCCTGCCTCACTCCTCCCAAGTGGTGGGGTTACAGTTGTAAGCTATGACAGCGGCTAATAAAGGCTTTTCCCTGACTATCAAGCCCACTAAGATGATACAAGTTAATGATCTTTACAGAATGCCCGTTGATTATATAATCCAACTGAAGCTACAAAATATTCTCTCAGATGAATGATGTTTTTGTTTTATTGTTGCATATTATAGTATAGGTCTCACTTGCCTTTTAAAAATAACTAAGAAAGAAGACCTTTTTGCACATAGCCATAAGACGTCTCTCTCCTCGAGGCATAGCCATAAACACAAACTCAGACTAACTGGAAAGATATCACAATAGTAAAATCCACACTTCATTAGAAATCCCATTGCTTCTGATTTCTTCCCTAAAGTGTTGAATATGTAAGGAAGAGATTAAATCCCAAGCTCCTGCAAAGGGGGCAGGGGCATTCCTTCTTAAGGACCACCTCAGTCACTTTCTTCTCATTCTGGAGTCTGGGTCTTTTTATGGAGACCGGCTCGTTCACTCACTGGTGTCTTTAGGTTATACCAGACACGTTCTGTGTAGGAAAGTGAAGTACAGAGGTTGTTGGAGCGACGGATTGTTGGTAAGGAGGGCTTTCTAGTGACTTTTTGTTCGGGATTTGAAGTTGGAAATGAATCTTAATGTAAAATGGTAGCCAGGAGCCCCTTGCATTTATCTCTTACCGACCTAAACTTGTTTTTGTTTTGGGGGACATTTATTTCATCTTGCCTAAAGTTTCAAAGTTGTCACTTGAAGTAAGGAGCATGGTGTGTGTGTGTGTGTGTGTGTGTGTGTGTGTGTGTGTGTGTGTAGATGCACAAACCACTTAATAGTGCTACTTAATTTGTATTTTTTTTCTTTGTAATTGTGTGTACTTTCTCTTTTTTTTTCTTTTTTTTCCTTTTTTTCCCCTTTTTTTCTTTTTTTTATTCTGGAGCTTATGTGTACTTTCTAAGTCCTCTTTCTTCCTTCCTTCCTTTCTTTCTTTCTGAGACAGGGTTTCTCTGTGTAGCTCTGGCTGTCCTGGATCTCACTGTAAACCACACTGGTCTCAATCTCTATAGAGATCCACCTGCCTCGGCCTCCTGAAAATCCTTTCTTTTTGCTCATTTAAGACAAAATCTTTCTATACAGCCCTAGCTATCCTGGAACTCACTGTGTAGACCAGGCTATCTTTGAACTTACAGAGATCCCCCAGTGTCTGCCTCCCTAACGCTAGGACTAAAGGCCTGTGCCACCTTTCCTGGTCCTAAGTTCTTTTCTTAATTATGTTTAGACTTGTATATGTGTGTTGGAGGGGCATACACATGGAAGCCAGAAGAAAATGTACAGGAATCAGTTCTCTCCTTCGGTTTTGTGGGTCCCAGGGATTGAACTCAGGTCTTCAGGCTTGCTGGCAAGCACCTTTGCCTACCAAGCCATCCCATAGTCCTCAAGTATCTTAACAATAGTTATATATTTTGGTGGCTTCTGAAGTTACATTTGTCATAAGGCTTCCAAGTGATTCTCTGATCCACCCTCTGTTTTATACTCTTTTTTAAATAAATGAAATCATTTTACCAATGAGACATTCTCTTTCGGTAGCATGAGAACCTGCACAGGGGCACGGGCCAACACTTAATGACATATAATTTAAAATCTTTTCGGAAAGAATATGTCAGATGAGAATAGTCACGTCATTCAAAGGGGAAAAATGTGGTTTTAAGGGAAAATATTGAGTTTTGGTTTAAGTTTTTTTAAAAAGGTGTGTGTGTGTGTGTGTGTGTGTGTGTGTGTGTGTGTGTGTGTGTGTGTGTGTGTGTGTTTCATGGCCTTGGGTGTGGAGCTCAGGCTGCCAGTC
>JAPYYD010000826.1:0-10939 GCA_028551405.1 Uromys caudimaculatus | reverse complement strand
GGGTGGGTGGGAGGTGGAATACCCTCATAGAGGCAGGGGAGGAGGAGGTTTCCAAAGAGGAGACCTAGAAAGGGGGAAACATTGGAAATGTAAATAAAGTATCAAAAAAAAAATGTAAAAAAATAGAAAGAGAGACCAGACACATATTGAAAAGCTGTGCCAAGTGGACATTCTGATGGAGTGGTACCTACTGCCACTGCAGTTTCTAACCTCACAGTGTTTATGAGGTAAAACTTAGAGGGAGAGATTATTCATAGAAGGAGCTATCTGTAGCAGTGTAGACTGTAAACATCCAGGGAGGAGAAGTTGAATTTGACTCCTCTCTAAGTCTTACCTGAGGAAGACTTTGCCACTTCCATAGGGCAGACATATTGGAGTTCTTGACATGGCTGTGCCCATGTCAACAATATAAATTCACTCAGACTGCACTCACTCAGGGCTTCCTCTGCTTCCTACAGGGTATGATACTGAGCTGTCTTGTACCTCAGTTTGCTCATCCAAACAATGAAGTTGGTAAGACATTATATTATTGAATTCTTGCAAAAATAAGAGGTGGTTTGTGTGAAGAGCTTTGTAAAACTGCCCGGCACTTACCAAATGCTCAGTGAAAGGCTGCTGTTGGTAGTGAGCACTAGGCTATTAGATTGGAAACCTAAGGAATTTATAAACTTAAAGAGCTCTATGGAATAGGGTATAGGGAACAGAAAAGCTGGGAGTCTTTGAGCCAAACGAAATTCTCACCTAAGGAGTCTAGGAAAATGGAGACAGACACTGGAATTTCACCAGCAATCCTGATGTGGATATCATCACAGCCAGATGAGAAGGAGAATGAGCAAGGAGGAGGGAAGTAGAAGACAACAGTGCAAGAAGATCAGAGAGGCGGGGAAGGAAGCAGGGAAGAAGGAAATGCTAAGAACCATCATGTTCTCAGGGACAGACTGGATGCACAGCTGCTCTTTTTGACCAGGTGATAAAAATGTATTGATTCTAAGGCATGGTGATGCTGAGTGTGTCTCTGAAGCTGTGGTGGTTACTCAGGTCTTCAACGTTGAGGGAACATGCAGGCCCTAGCTGCCAGGATATTATCTCTCCTGCTGGGTCCAAATCTGATGTTGGCATGCTCAGCTCTTCCCCCATTGTGCTCCTGTTAGCATCACACAGTACTCATTAGGATTTGAAATCCTCCAGGCCTTATCAAATTCCATTACATGGCACAGCAAATCTTAACTTGTAGATGGTAGTATTTCTTTATCAACTTAGTCTGAAATTAACTACAAAAATAGTAACTATTTTTGCTCTGACACTATTTTCATTATTATTAAATATTCGATGCTTAACAATTTAAAAAAAATCTCCCTTGTGTATGTCAGAAGTAGTTAAAATACTAGTGGATTTTCAATTCAGTTCTTGCAAATCTGTAAAGTATCTGACTAGTCTCATCTCTCTAGCCCATGTGAAATTTCCATCCACCTCTTTCTAATCTTTCAAAAGAACAAGTAAGCCGGGCAGTGGTGGTGCATGGCTTTAATCCCAGCACTTGGGAGACAGAAACAGGCGGATTTCTGAGTTCGAAGTCAGCCTGGTCTACAGAGTGAGTTCCAGGACAGCCAGGGCTATACAGAGAAACCCTGTCTCAAAAAAACAAAACAAAACAAAAAAATCAAACCAAACCAAACCAAACCAAAACCAAGTAAATTACAATGAGAGCTCTTAACATAGAAGATGTCTGGAAGTCATTTAATTACATTCTTTTGCCTCAAAACAAATACATTTTGATAAAAGCAAAGTTTATCACAATTATATGCAAAGGATTGAGCCAGGAAAACCCCGATTACAACATTAGAATAATGTCAATTTCCAATGGTGTACTTGACTATGCTGCTTCTGTGTCTTACAACATTACTTAAAATTAAGTCTGCCCATGTCAGAAAAAGTACCCTCAGCAAATGTCCTCTTTTCATCTCTTTCTTGAGGAGAATTTGTACATGATGCTTAAGCAATTACATTTCAACCTAACAGCAAGAGAACATTGTCTTCCGTACAGAATGCATTACTCAATTACACAATTTCAGGTTCTAAGACAACAAATATGGAAAACTTAAATTGGACTGTTTTATTATTTGTTTGTTGTTGTTTTTTCTTCTTGATTTCAGTTTTTGTTTGTTTATTTGTTTCATTTCTTTTGAGACAGGGTTTCTCTGTGTAACAGCCCTGGCTTTCCTGAGACTGGCTCTGTTGGTCATGCTGGCTTCAAACTCATAAAGATCTGCCTGCTTCTGCCTCCTGTGTCCTGGGATTGATGGTGTGTACTAGCATGCATGGCTCTTTACTATTGAGCACTATTTGTTACTATTAAGTTAGCATACAAAGCATTGAGTCTCAGGATGCCATTTGCAGATGTGTTACTACACCAGTTTTATTCATCCACCTTTCCTATCCCCCTCTCTCTTGCTGGTTTCCCTCTTACACAAAATCTCTTCTATAGGCGCATGTGCACGCATGTACACACACACACACACACACACACACACACACACACACACACACACACACACACACACACATCTCAAGTAGTCAAAGATCAGTAGATCTCATATAACTAAACATCTAGTCACATTACAGAGCCAATGGTAAGAAGCCCATAGGATATGGACACAAAAGTAGACAAGAAGACAAATGGAATAGCATACAGGATGCAGAGATACCCATCAAACTTCATCCGTGTCATTTTGTTGTCAGAAGAATTCAGTAGAAAAGGAATACAACATCTTCAAAACCTCATGCTGTGAGAACTACAAACCTACCTGCTAGAACATAAACCAAATCTGTAAGTCTCATCCTGCACGGAAGTGAATTCAAAGTGGATCAAAGACCTTGATGTGAGACTAGAAACTTTGAAACTGCAAGAGAAAAACATAGTTAAAACACTTCAAGATGTGCGCATAGACAAGAACTTTCTTGTATTTTAATTTTATTATAATCATGATTGATGTGATTTATATAATTCTATCAGATGTTGAAAATATATCAATTTACCTCAGGAATGTCACCTTAGTGGTGATGATGGGGCATAAAATAAATTCTCTCAAATATTGAAAATTATGAGACATTTATTTAACTGTGTACATGTTTTTATTTTAATTATATTTATGGATATAGGTGCATCTATCTACCCATCCATATATCTATCCATTTGTGTGTGTGTTTGTGTGTGTGTGTGTGCATGTGTGTGTGTATGAGAGAGAGAGAGAGAGAGAGAGAGAGAGACAGAGAGAGAGAGAGAGAGACAGAGAGAGACAGAGAGAGAGAGACAGAGAGAGACAGACAGAGAGAGAGAGAGAGAGAGAGAGAGAGAGAGAGAGAGACAGAGAGAGAGAGAGAGACTGTGTATTGGTGTGTCACATGTGTACAGGAGCCCAAGGAGCCCAAAAGAGGAGACTGGTTCTCTTGGAAGTGAAGTTTTAGCAGTTGTTAGCTTCCAGACTGAGTGCTGGAAATCAAATGGTACCTACTGACTTAATACAACATCCACAGAGACAACATATTCTGTGGACTTTCAGTCCATATTGATTTGAGGTGTGAAAACATCAGATAAAAAATTAACTGTTCTCTAAGTTTACCATTTTCACGTTAACCAAGCCACATTTCAGATCACTAGTCCTACACTGAATCAAAAGTAAAGACATAAAGGCAGGAGCCATCTTAATTTCCACATCAGCAGATGGAAAGCCTGCAAAACATGAAATGGAAACAAAGGCACTAATGAGGATGAGCCCAGGGAGCACAGTACAAGCCACACCCAGGCTAGTGGGCAACAGCAAGGGCCTAGAGAGGCTAGAACCACAAGTGAAAACCCTCTTCTATCCATTGCACCTTCAAATACTGTGCAGTTACAGTTGTTATAGACATTCATAGAGAACTACAGACTAAGTGAGAAAGGACAGGGAAAGTGTTTATTATAATTTCAGTATTTTGTATAAATACTGGTTTTCAGAACTCTATGTCATAAGCATCTTCAAAACAGTTTTTAAAAGCTAACTTTGCTAATAAACCTTTAGCATCTCTCAGAATGGCACTTGCTGACCCTGGATACTGGGATTAATTTATGTTCTGAAAAGATATTCTGCTTTTCACTTACATAATAATATTAGAAAGATTTGTCATATTCCTTATTTAAGATAACTAATGTAGCTAGACCTGGGCAAAACAAATCTTTTCTATGATGAGTGCAGCTTTGATTTGCCTCAAGATACCTATAACATTTTAATAATGGGACCAAATTTCTAATGATGCTGAAACATTTTCTTTGGGATAAGGTAGGAATATTAGATTTCAAACTTTTTATTTGATTTTTACAACAGTGGAATAATCTTTTAACTGCTTTAGCAATTTTCAGAATATAAATAGAGGTATGAATTGCCTAAGACTGATATCCTCTTATATAAAATCATAAATATGAAAGGAAATTGCTTTGAAATCACAGAATCACAACTACAAACACGATCATTAATTGCAAGATATATTTTTCACTCTTGGAAACCTTATCTAAAGAGCGTTCAAGGTTGGAAAATGTGTTTTATGTATACTAAGGCCAAATCCTCGAATTAAGTGGTTAATCGATTGCCTCAATCACTCACTTTATAGTGACATACCCATTGCTTTGTTGATTCATATTTAGACAAAACCAAAAGTGGCCAGTAATGGATGGTCTATGTATCTAATTTGTTTCTGTTGTCATGAGTGAAACAATGCAAGATGTTTTCCAAATGGTTTCCAGGATGAATGCTAGTATAGGGCAGTTAGAGCAGATGTGCTAAGAATAAGAAGTGTAGTCACTTGGATGCCACCCAGCCCTGCTGATAACTCAGTGTCACAAGCCCCAAGGAGTGGGAGGTCATGTGGCCGAGTCCCCTTCTGTTGGGATATTTTCAAAAAGTGTACAAACAGGCTTCTTCAGTAGTTTGCTTTTCACTGAAGTTCGATGAGAGTTGAAGTTTACATACCAAAGGCATAATAGGCCCAAGTCAGTATTCTCATAGGAGTTCTAAGCCTTAAAAGGAAATGTTTTCTTTCTTCATAATAAAAAGTACTTTGATTTATTCCATACTCCATTATTTTATCTTTATCAAGCAGACAGTTTAAATTGCATGCTTGTAAGGCATCTGAAAGAGTCCTTTCAGGGATCCATCATTTGTTCTCTCTCTTCAGCTGACTGGATCCTCCCCCAATTCTCTCTCTCTCTTTTTTTTTTTTTTTTTTTTTAATTTTTGCCAGACTCAGTACAAACTCCTAGAGAGACATTAAGACATTTACTTTAAAAAACCCTGGAAACAATTTCTAACCACTATAGAGGTAAGCTATTTAACAAGGCCTGGATGTTGTTCCTGCTCAAAATTAAGAAAATAAAAGATCTTTTTTTTTTACATTGCAAACTTTCAAGTTTTAAATTACCTGTACTATGACATTGTAATTTTGATTCTTTTTTTTTCAACTTCTCTCTTTCCTCCCTCCTTCTTTCTTCTCCTTTTCTTTCTCAAACAATAGACCTAAAGGCATTGGGCAGAGCATACCCACAGTCATTCATTCCAGCTTTGCCATCTGTAGTTGCCGAGACCCGGGCTAAGCTCTGTGTGTCCTGAGGGTAGCCTAGCATGGCAGTCAGAATCTAACAAAGGTGAGGGTGGAGAATATCATGAGGTGACAAGAGCAGGACTCAGTTGGGTACAAGATAAACATTAAACTAAGCAATAATGGCAGCTGAACAACTGTGGCCCATTGAATAACATAGGAAAATACAGTCAGTTCATATACAAATACAGATATGAGGAAGACAAACGCTTGTTGTGGAATGAGGTAATAAGAGCAATAGCCCAAAAAATACTTATTGATTTTAAAAAGAAAAACTTACTTTACCGTGAAAAACTATTTATCAATAACTGTTAGAGTCATGCATACATACATGTATTTATTATTATTCAGAGCTCAAATTAACACCTTAGACATCATTCCTTAAATATAACCCATTTTATAAACACATAAACTAATAAACTCACACGGCACACTATTGAGTGAAAGGCACATGCTATTTGTAAAGACATATTTGGACTATACTCATCCCTGATCCACCTCTGCTTAGAAACCTTCTGAAACAACGTGGCAGCCTACACGGTGCAGAAGACCAGGCAACTCTATCCCGCCAAGCTGTGTACCCTACACCTCCTAAGTGTGAGTGTTTTAAGAAATCTGGTAAAGACAATGTGTAGAGACAGTTAAAGTTTATGGAGACAAAACAAGGGCAGTGCAAAGGTTTTAACTGTAGGGCTATGGAATATTTCATTTAAGGGGTGTTAAAAATTGTGGATCAATTGAATGATTCCATCTGAATCACACGTCATTTTAAGAAACACACAAACTCTCAATCACCTTGTTAATTTACTGCCATATAACAGCAGTTACAGAGTCCCCAAAGCAAGGGATCCTTCACCTCTCCTCACCCACCCCAACAGTCAGGTCATCTGCATTCACATCAATGCAGGGAAAGTCAAAAGTTAGGAAAAACGCTGATCAGGTTTCACAAATGCCTGGTCTACTACGTGACTCAGCTTAACTTGAATTAGGCTAAGAAAGGTAATAAATCATTAGGACTATATTTGGTATTTTGAATATTTAATAACTTTAAAATAAATTCTTAGGCTATTATTAGATATTAATTTGTTATGATAATTTTTTCTTGGGTAGGTGTGGGCATGGTAATATGCATCTACATTCCTAGCAATCAGGAGATAGAATCATGAAATTCTTGAGTTTGAGACTAACTTGGATTACATAGAAAATTTCCGTCTAACCAAAAGCACGAAGAACAACAGACTTTCCTTATATAGACTAGTTAATGTACAGGATACTTTTATTTCACTAATCAGTAAAAAAAATTCCTTTCCTAAATTAACCTACAATTTACAAAAGAATCTCTTGCAATTATACTTAATCTCTAGTTTAACCTATATTCAAAATTTACTGAAATCATTTTTTTTTCTCTTCAGAATCTCAATATTTTTTATTCCACTGTGTAAAATGAAGCAGATTCTTTTCCTTTTGAAAGGGTTGCCACAACTTCAAATTACAGAAACATGTCTGCTTGAGATTGTCCTCAGAGCCCTGAAGTTCCAACAAGAAGCTGTGCAGCTTTCCAGAAGGATGGTCTGAGATCCTACGGAGGGTATGTTCCATCTGACCTGGGAAGCGAAACTAATAATGTTAAAGACAGAATGAAATAGGGTAACTTACAGCTGAGGAAAGAGTTGGCTAGCTTCCAAATAGAACAACTTGGATTATGATTCTTACATGTGCAGAATTTGAGAATTTGGCCATCTGAAAGTTCAAGTTAGTTTCCCAACTGGCAAATTATTACTCAAATATAATGGTGAGGGGAGACATGAAAAATTCATATGATTATGGCCTCTACCAAGAAATTGCTGAATCTGTCTGGATACTAAAAGTTTACACTTGGGATTTGGATGTGAATTCGGGGCAATTGCCCCAAAGATTGCCTGAGTTCAGTTCTGTCTTTTTTTATTATTAATCGGAGACACCTTTCTCAGCTTCAGTTCCCTTGCCTGTAAGACAGAGAGAATGAGTACTTATGACTGAGAATAACCTGAATAACTCCCTACAAGGCCCTTGCGAAAATTCCTTGAATGTAGTACTGAATGAACACCAGCTGGAAAAGTAAAATAACTCCACAAGTGTGTGCCTGTGGACTTGGAATCTACATGGTACATTATGTGTTCCTGACAATGCCTTGCTGGACATTTCAGTTTGTGTGAGAGCACAAAGCACACCCTTTCTCTTTATAAATATCTCACTACTTCAATAGCTACTACAGGATCTCTGAAGAGGGATATGAGCAGGTGCTGGGCTAATAGTCTTTATTTGTCTCTGCAGAGCCACCGGACGACTCCCTCTCTGTGAACTGCTGCCTTAGGAGGTGGCCATGTCCTCTCTGCAGCTCCCACTCTCCCTGCTGCTCTTGTTAGAGGAGCTGGAGAGATGGGAGAAATGAAGAAGAAAAAGGGAAGAGTCTGGGTCACACTTTTCTTCTCACATGAGCTGTGAATGTGCACCATAAATGCCAAGACGCTCCTTCTGTGACGTGGTCCTTCCCTAGTTCTACAAACCCTCATCCTTTCCTACTTCTGGCTTAGCAGCACTTATGCCTGCTAGTTCTCTTTTTGGAGCACCTGTGCCTCGTTATACCTTATTACCTCCCTTGACATGTCAATAAGCAAGGCTCAATAATTTTTTTTATTATTGTGAGTTTCTAATTAGATATCTTTTGATTATTTAAGCACTTTTCTAATGTATTAGTACTGTATGTCAGGAGTCCTTATAAGTTGACATGATTCTAAATTTCATATTTTGTATTATTTTATGGGTATGTAGAAACATAAAATAACTTAATTAGAAATTAACATAAGATCCAGACTTCTTAAAATCTGTTCTAATATAAGAATTCTTTCTGTGGATTGTAAGAATTTCTTAAAAATAACAGTTGCATAAATTATTGGTACTGCTTATGAATAAGGCTGGATACTAATTGAATGTTAGCTCTAAATCAGAACTTAAGAAATGCTGGAAATTCTTTAAATGGAAATATACCACACTCTTTTTCCTCCTACAGAAGGTTTTTTTTTTTTTTTTTTTTGTTATTCCCCACTTCCTACTCTAATAGGTTCAGTGTATCACCATCAGTTTTTATGTTGGGGTCCTGCATCCATATCAGTTTGAATTTTGTACGTTCTGATAAGTGTGCATCTATATTCATTCCTCTATATACAGCCATCTAGTTTAACCAGAACAATTTGTTAAAATTGCTGCCTTTTTTCCCAGTGTGTATTTCTGAGTTTTTGGGACTTTTTGTGTGTTTGTTGAAAAATCAGGTGTCCATGGGTATGTAGATCTATTCTAGGTCTTGGGCTTGAACTTGATTCCATTTGTCAATATGTGTTTTTGTACCAGTATCATGCAGTTTTTATTACTATATCTGTACTATAGGTGCTTAGAAAAAGGTGTATTCTTTTGTGCTTGGGTGAAATGTTTTATACATATCTGCTATGACCATTTGTTTTATGACATCTGTTAGATCCAGCATTTCTGTTTTGATTTTGTTGTGAAAACATGTCCATTAGTGAGAATGGGTGTCTCCTACTGACAGTGTGTGATGCGTAGTATGTGATTTAAGGTATAGTAATATTTCTTATACAAACTAGGGTACCCTTGTGTATGGGGCATAGATATAAAAAAAAGAAAACATGGGGAATAAATAATCCTAGATATCAAGTAAAAAGTCGGTAACTACCCCTTACACACACACACACATACACACACACACACACACACACACACACACACACACACACACACACACACGAAGTAAATAACAAGAATCAACAAAACTGCTTATTGATGTCTCTCAAACTCAATGCTCTAAATTTCCCAATAAAAAGACACAGAATGCCAGAGTGGATGCAAAAACAGGAACTGTTTTCTCCTGTATACACAAAATAGACCTCAACATCAAGGATATTCACCACCTCAGAGTGTAAGGATTGTGAATTATTCCAAATAGACCTAAGAAGCAAGCTGATGCAGTCATTTTAATATCTAAAATTATAGATCTAAAATTAATCATAAGATATAGGAAGGACATTAGATTCTTATCAAAGAAAAATCTACAGAAGGTTTTTTATGATTAATTTATCAATATTTGTTGGACTTTCACCAGTGCCATATAACACATAGGTTACAAGTGTTCTTATAGTATAAAAAATTATCACAGGGCTTTTGGATACTCTGACAAACAAAGATATAGTTTGAAAGATATCTAGGGATAAAAATTTGACATTAAGAAATGGGAAACTAGACTATTGAATATTTCCATTTATTTAGAAATCAAGAAACTAAAAAATTACTATGACCGAAAAAGGAGGCAAACACTGATATAAGGGATTGGAGTGATGGAAGGATGGCCAGAGTCCTCATCTGAATGTCGCTCACACCTAAACAGTTTTCTTCTCTGTTGTAGGATTCCTAGCTGATGCACTATTGTGAAATCTTTAGCAAAATCTCAGAAGAGACAGGAGGGGTATAGTATCACTGTCAAGACAGCAAACTATATCAGCTAAGCTCCTAGCCAGCACTCAGCATTCTATCTACACAAGATAGGAAGAAAAGGAAGCCTCTCTCATAGGAGCTAGAAGGCCAGAAAAATTTTCACTATATTAAGAAGACATACTCAAGAATGTATTCACATCATGTATTCACATTATATTATCTAAGCAAAGGAAAAGGAGAGAGAGAGAGAGAGAGAGAGAGAGAGAGAGAGAGAGAGAGAGAGACAGAGAGAGACAGAGAGAGAGACAGAGAGACAGAGAGAGAGACAGAGAGAGAGGGAGAGAGAAAGCAGATAAAAAGAAATACATACACACATGCCCACACAGAGAATCTGAACAGTACTCTATAATGAGTATCATGATGGAAGTATCAGAGTAAATTAATTAGAGAAAGAAATCAAGAAAGGGATGTATTTTTCAAAAGGAAAATAAACTATGAAGATATATCATGTAGTGGTACAGGCCTCCTGACACTAGTATGGACTGGAACCTGGTTTGATCCCTAGCTCTTCAAATTACACTCACACACACACAGGTATGACACAGGCACACAAGTAGTCAGACCTTCTAGGCTAAAAACACAAAAGGAAGATAAGGAAGAAAACAGCAAAGCCAATGAAAAATTTAACAGTTGGCACCTCGAGGGTCTCCTTAATGAGAACCTAAATTCAAGAGCTTAATTAATGTGTGTGTGTGTGTGTGTGTGTGTGTGTGTGTGTGTGTGTGTGTGTGTGTATGAATAAAAATAGAGGAGACACTAGTGAGAGTAA
>JAPYYD010000819.1:0-13470 GCA_028551405.1 Uromys caudimaculatus | reverse complement strand
TCAAACATTAAATCTATGTTTATATTCTAAGATAATTATTTTTCATTGAAATGCATTTTAGCACAAAATGCAATAAGATCACACAAAGTATGATGTTATCAAACAAAATGCAAAATTCTATTATATTAAAGTTCATCAATTGATCTTATTTTCATTACCCCACACAATATGTCAGAAATCAAGTGCAATGGAGGTGAAGCAGTACCATCAGAAACTAGTCCTCATATTTTCTGCTTCGGTGATGCAGTGAATTAATTGAAATTGAATGTACCTCAACATAAATTTTGAAATGTCTTTGCTATGTCCCTTCTATTAAAATCTGCATGAATTAAAAATTCATTTAGTTCCAAGAAAGTTACTGTAAATTTTTTAAGCCTCTCAATTATATTATATAGTTTATGTCCGTTCACCTTGATTTATATGGATTATTGGTATCTGAGAATTAATGAGTCATCACAAATTATATAAGATCACATCTTCCCTGAGCACATTATTTCTTTATGATTAAAACATTACATTCTGAGTGATGAGCTATAACACTGGCAATGTGGGTTTGGATATATACATCTCATTAAGCCAAGAGGATGTCAAGTCAAGTCATTTCATTGCTCTGCTGAGAGAGAGAAAGATATAAAAAGGCCAAATATGAGCAAACTAATAAAAAAAGATTATCTATATTCCTGTATTTACATTCCACTTTTACTTCAATAATTGTAAAGTTTTCTTCTAGAAATATTATTGTTTGAATTCTTACTGTTTGTTTAGATGGCATAAAAACATCCAAATATCTATTATCTACCTTTCCAGATATTAATCTAGCTGCACCAATATCTTCTTATTCCTAATTGTAATTTGAAAACATTTTATGTTAATTTGTTTGCACTTTTGACCTCTGAGATTTTGATACTGTGTTAACCATATACATAAATTCCTAGACTAATACTTATATGTAAGCCTTATTTATTTCCTTAAAGACAATAAAATCACTGAAAACCACTAATCAAGTTCATAATATTAACTAATTTTATTATTTTTGTTGAGATTTTTAAGGTCTAATAATGTAAAATGTACAATATGGTGTTTTAAATATTCAATTTTTTAAGTTTTACTGCATGGGTTAATATGTTATAAATACATTAATGAGTCTGTTGTTTTATACTTATACTTATGTCATTTTATAAGTTATCTTCATGTCTTGAGTCATAAATGTAGAAAAATTTTAAAATGTAGCCACTTTTTGGTTTTCTACTAATCATTCAAACTCAAAATGTTACAATCTGTATTCTTCATCAATAATGATGCTATTTTATTTATCTATTTTTTAACTAGATCAACTGAAAATATCTTCAATTTTATGAAATAAAACTGTTGAGTCACTGTTTTCTTCTCCTTTCTTTCCAGCATCCATGATCATTCAGAAAATAATCCTGTGAACTTCAAGTTTGACTTTTTCTTTTCATTGTAATATTTCTCTCATCTTCATGCTCATCTTTGTGGTAAAAAGTTATCTCTAAATCACTGATTTGCAAATAACTTGACATGTGCCTTGGCAGTACTATGACACATAACTCCTCTGTTCTCACAAAATTTTGAATACTTCTAGTCTTCATTGTAAACATTCTCAGCCAAGAATCACCTAGTATATGATTGAATCACATCTGCTATAGGGTCATAGAAGTTTTATGACAATTTTTAAAAGAAAATCCAAGTGTTATCATAATATGGAATGGGTTCAGGGTTTCTACAGGGAGTTACTGGACAGGCAAGATAAAAAGCTGTGGGGGTAAAGCCTAAGAAGTTTGGGTTAGGCCATAATTATAAAAAGTTCATGCCAGAAAGAAACACACACACACACACACACACACACACACACACACACACACACAGACACACACATACACACACACACACACACACATACACACACACACACACATACACACACACATACACACACACACACACATACACACACAAATACACACACACACACACACACACACACACAATAAGTGGAAACAACCCAAGTGAGAGGTTTTGTTATCTCCAGCTAGAAAGCATAAGACCTTTTCAAGAAACTGGACCGGAGTCACAGCTTGATATTTACCATGATGTGTTTGTATTTTCTGGCATCACTCTTCCTTGCTCCATTCTGTCTCCCCATTTGACAACAAATGGAATTGTTATGAGTTGTTCCAAGAATCTTAAGTATTTGTTCATTACAAAATAAAATTGTGGCTATTATGAATGAGATTGTTAGCCTGAACCATTTGTCAATATGTATGTCTGGATATATGAAGCTACTGATTTTATATAAATGATAACAATGCTGACAGGGGCATAGAGAAAGGGGAATATTATTTGTTCATTGTTAGGGAGGAGTATAACTGGAATAACCAGTATGCAAACTAGGGTAGAGGCTTCTCATAAATCTAAAAATTGAACTGGCTATAATACTTCTGGGAATATACCTAAAAATATCTGTATCATACTGTAGAGCAACATTCACTTATATGCTTATGGCTGCTTTATTCACAATAGCTAGGAAATGTGATGGTCCTAGATGACTTAATTTGAAGAACAGAACATGAAAGCATAGTCAATACACAAAATGGAATTTTATTCCATTGTAAAGAAAAAGGACATTTTTAAGTAGATAAATGAAACCAGAAAATGTTATACATGGTGAAGTAACCCAGGTCCAGAAAGACAAATAATGCATGGTCTTTTGAGTAATTGGTTCTTGACTCAGAATTGTTAGATTTCTGTATTTAACATGTAATGCTTATAAAGAGCACAAAATCACACACACACACACACACACACACACACACACACACACACATATACACACAGGTATGTGTGTGTGTGTGTGTATGTAATATGAAATATTTTGATTTGCAAGTTTTTGAAATATATGATAAAAAGTTTTTCAAAAGCAGTGACCACAAATGGGTGAATAACAATGTTCACAAAACCTATAGGTCATCAAATGAAATCCCTAGTGCCAAGTATGGCAGACCTCCTTTGAAGTGACTGGTTGGTCAGGGAGGCCCTAATAAACCCCAGAAATATACAGTGTATTGCTATTTTTCTTGGCACCTGGGAAGATCTAAAAGATGAAGCAATATTGCTGAAGATATCATATGTCTTGATTGAAGGACAGAGAAATCAAGTCACAATTGAGCTGGGAGCTTCCTCCTTGTTGGCTAACTTTTTCAGTACCAGACTGCCCTGTCAAGGTTCTGGGTAATGAATCAGTGAGCTTTATCAACTTGGCAAGGGGTATGTGTCCTATGATGCATTGTGACAAGACTGATTTGAGAGGAACCAACTGACTTGAGAGTATTTTGTATGAATTTGAAATTCAGGTTTGGTTATCTAAACCTAGTCAAAAATCCATAGCTGGGAAAATAATAAGCCTAAGGGAAAATCTATTTTATTTTGTTTGTTTGGCTGGCTTTTGTTTACTTGTGTGATGTTGAACTGTCTTCAGACACAATTGGCTGTACGTACTTTGATGCTACTCTCATTCTTGGGTAAAGCAGTTTCCTTTAGGAGTAGACAGCTCAGTAATAGTTGATACTATGACTAACAGGTAGCAGAAGTACTGAAATAGGTGACTGTATAGTGATAAGCAACAACATGTCTATGTCTCCTCTTCTAAGACTCAGGAAACACTGCAGAGAGAGTAGAAAGAATGTGAAAGGCATAGTCTGAAAAAGAAAAGAAATACTGTTAAACACAAGAAATCACAGCAACAGTGGTGTCAGGCAATTTCTAAGACCAAGCACACATCAACATTCCTTCATAGGAGAGGGAGTAACTCAGTAAAGTCCCATTACTCTCCGTGGTGTTATTAACAGTTGCTGGTGGTTGGGGGAAAGGAGATCTCATATATATATATGTGTGTATATATATATATATATATATATATATATATACACACACACACACACACACACATATATATATTCAAACAAACTAAAAAACCAACAAGATGAAAAATTAATATCCTTTAGAAACCAACAAAAAGTGTGCATGTGCAAGAAAGGCATCTACTGATGGCTGTTAAAATAAGCAAGTGTAAAAAAAAGAAAAAAAGATGTCTGTGTAGCCACAAGTACTTTAATTTACCAACTCTTGTGGTAGCTTTCAATTATTTTCACAAATTGTTGATACTCTTCCATGCAAGTAAAATAATTTAGTTCTTCTCTCCATAAGTTGGATTGGTAAACTGCTTTGCTATCAAAAAGAAATTAGCAATCAAAATGAAATAAATTTTAAAAAGAATGATCTGGAAAATTCCATTTAAACCAAGTGATGGAGGCTAAAATCCCTAAGAACAATTCATGCTGCTAGCATATGGTCTCTGATAAAGTGCCCCGATAAAAAGATAAGGGCCACTTCATTCACACAGTAAGCCTTTCTAAATTATACTTTACTGATAGGAATGTACTACACATCCCCAACGGAGGAATTAAAAGTCTTTCTGATTGGTAAGTACTCACAATATATAAGGAAAAGCACCCTGAGGAACTGTGGATCCAGTATAACTAATATAACCGGTATAACCAGTATAACCCAATAGGAGATGGGTGGCTCAGAAGAGCCCAAAGAACAGTGCATCTAGTAGTTAATGGAGCTATATTAATGTAAGTTTCTTAGATTTGATAAGCAAACAGACTGCATGAACTGTAAACAAACATGGATTCTAGCACATGAGAATTCAATGTGCTCTCTATCTACACCATGAAGAGGAAATAATTTTAAATAAAATATAAAAAAATGAAAAACTACTATGAATTACTACTATGAAGCTGAACTTAGGTTTCTGTGTTATTTATTTGCTTTCTACTATCTTTTATATTATTTCTATTTTCTAGAATGTAATAGCATTTGATTGTGTGTTTGATTGTTCCTTTATAAGATTTCTGAATTTTAAAAGCAGAATGAAAGTGTTTAAATGAAATTATTTCCTGATCATTTCTTTATGATGCCAATGTCTCTCACATAGAAGACTTTTGACATATAATTCTTGCAACTAAATTTCTACAGCATTAACTGTTATTCAGAGATACATAAATCCCTCCATGGGAATTAACTGAGCTATGTCCTGAACATTAATATCTTTCAAATGATTTAGTGTTATAATTTTTCTCAAAAATAAGTATATGTAAAAGTAGCCTAAAATTTCAGCTGTGAATACACACACACACACACACACACACACACACACACACACACACACACTGGCTAGTTTTGTGTGTCAACTTGACACAAGCTGGAGTTATCACAGAGAAAGGAGCTTCAGTTGAGAAAATGCCTCATTTTCAAGGGGAGAGGGTCCCTTGTGGGTGGTGCCATCCCTGGCCTGGTGGTCTTGGGTTCTATAAGAAAGCAGGCTGAGAAAACCAGAAGCAAGCAAGCCAGTAAGGAATACCCCTCCATGGCCTCTGCATCAGCTCCTGCTTCCTGACTTGCTTGAGTTCCAGCCCTTACTTCCTTTCATGAAGAACAGCTATGTGGAAGAGTAAGCTGAATAAACCCTTTACTACCCAACTTGCTTCTTGGTCATGATGTTTGTGGAGGAATAGAAACCCTAAGACACACACACACACACACACACACACACACACACACACACACATATATTTGATTTCAATATAGTTGTTTTTAGAATAGGCATAAAGAAAGCAATGCTGAAAAAGTAAGATGACAATTCTACTTCACAAATATTGAAAGCTTAGGAAGTATTCAAGAACCATTGTTAGCTAAATGCAGGAATCTAGATATCCTAAACAAAGTAGAAAGGAAACTGTTCACTAGTTTATAAGAATTATTTAAATTTCTCTTAAAAATTGAAACTAGTTCTCCTTAAAGTCTGACTAAGGCATGGAGGATATTTTTTTAAAAACTGATATTTGCAAATAACTTAGATATCTGTAATAATCACAGTTACTCTTCATTGTTCTAACAAATATATAAATGGGCCTTTAATACCTAACCATGTCAAAATGCTATCTGTAGCCTCCACCTACACAAGGTTACTGAGGAGGAACATTGGCCAGCAGATTTATTCTAGGTAGCTGTGTATATCTTAAATTTCTACATTGATCCCTCTTTATTATATACCATATCATCAATGAGTCAGGTAAAAGCTTATGCCTGGACCAGAGACACTTGTGAGTTAAGGATAAAAGGGTGACATTCCGGATAAGAAGGATAAAAAAAAAAAAAATATGAGAAAAAGAAAGTGGCAGTCAGAAAGTCATTCTGATGACACAGATTAGCAACTCTGAAAGAAACAGAGGTCAAGAAAGGGCTTCTTGTGGCAATCAGAAGTTCAGGCAAGGACCAGTTTGGTCAGACTCAGATAAGGTTTTGGACAAGAAAAACTGATATAGCACATAGCAGATTATAGGAACTCTTGTTCAAGTAAAAATCTGACTTCAGACATTTATAGAATTTTTATTATATCTTGCTAGAGTAAGATTTGCTGAGTGTCAAGGTAAAGAAAGTCCAGATGATGAATTTATGTTATTCTCTTTTTCATAAAATATTCTGAAGTGTTAAATTAACTATTCATGCACAATTGCTGTCTGTCTGCGCATTTAGCTTTCCTCTTGGATGAAGGTACTAATAACATATCATCATACATAAGTAAATCCACAGCATATTTGAAAACTCCTTATCCCCTTCCATGGTATGTAGAAAATATTTCTCCACATAGATGCCTATGGCATCTAAGCATTCTCCTTTACAGTATAATTTAGCTTCACTCATCATCATGATAGGATACTTCAGTAACATCTTAAATGCGTTCCTTACAAACACCATTTCCATATTTAAATACCTTCTGTAAGACTGCTTATAGAAGAAGTTATAGCTTTAGAACAAATCATTTGAGTTCCCTCATAAGTCAATACCACACCTCTCTGCTCATTTAGTACCAACTGACTTTTATTAGGTTATGTAATGTGTATGATTCTCTACACATTTCTATATAGCTATAACTTACTTAGTTTTGCTAATGTAATAGTCAATTTCTTTCCCCCAAATTTCACTATTAAATCCAACATATTTTACATATCAGCTTATATGGCACCATGTCTATTTTTTCTTTAATAATTTCCCTTAGTAAATACTGTTCTCTTTCTTCATGCTACTACATACCGTGTATCCTTAAGTTGTTGTAATCTCATTAACTTAACTTTCTTCATTAATTAATTCCCAGCTTAGCTTGCCAACTAACTTCAGTAAAGAATCATTTTAAAGTTAAGCAGACATAAATTTAGTATGTCTGAAGAAGACTAGCAAAAATCCAGAAAATTGGTGAACAGAAGGTAGGATTTTGAAACAAGTGAAAAACTTTTGTAATATAAAATTCTCTCTAAAATACAGTTAACTTTTGAAGAGAAAAATACCTATTTTCTTAGTTGCCTGTGATATATGATAAATTAATATCAACAATATCATAATAATATGATAAAACACCATTATATAAGGTACTTAGGTGTGAAAGACTTCATTTTGTCCTACAGTTGGAGATTAAATCTTCATGGTAGGGAATCAGGGTAGCAAGAGCTTCAAGAAACTAGTCCTAACACTTTCCAAGGCATAAAAAAAAAGACAATTGCATACTGCCCCTCTGTTCCATTCTCTGTTTTATACAGTTAATATTCTGTCATGGGACAACAGACCCAAAGATCTTACCAGCTTATTAATGCACTCAGGATAATCTGCATAGGTACTGGCAGAAACTGCCCTCAATGTATACAGTCCCGCAGAGTCATGCCTTGAAGAGTATTCTCCCCTAGATTATTCTAATTCTGCAGAGCTGACAATTAATACTAGTCATCACACAAATAGATAAATCTACACTGAGGTATAAAACTAATATTGAGCATCTGACGCTTACCCCCTATCAACTTGTTTATGAAGAGTGCATCTATATATTATGCTAGTCAGGATTTTCTATATTTATTTTGAAATAACATGTATAAACTGTCTTTAAATTTTTTTTGATACTTTATTTACATTTCCAATGTTCCCCCCTTTCTAGGTCTCCTCTTTGGAAACCACCTATCCCTTCTCCCTCCCCCACCTCTATGAGGGAATTTTACCTCCCACCCACCCCGCCCACTCCCATATTCCCACCTTGACATTCCCCTTTCCTGGGGCCTCTCCTCCCCCTGATGGCCAACAAGGCCCTCCTCTACCACATATGTGGTCTGAACCATGGGTCCCTCCATGTGTATCCTTTGGTTGGTAGTCCAGGCTCCATGAGGACCGGAGTTGGGGAGGGGAGTCAGGCCAGTTGACACTGTTGCTCCCTCCATGGGGCTGCAGACTCCCTCAGCTCCTTCAGTCCCTTCTCCAACTCCTCCATCTGGGACCTACTCTCAGTCCTAAGCTGTCTTTAATTAATTCATACTCATAGGATCCCTACAAATCACTGGCCTTCATACAAATGTCCTAAGTGAATTAATTGTGTCAGATATTTTTATATTTGTGTGCCAAAGTTATTATGATAGAAATTTAATAAATTCTTTCTCTTTTTGATATTTTAAGATTGTCATTTACCTAATGAAATGAAGTAAATGATCAATCCTAACTCCTCTCATGTAGCATCATCCATTCCTGTTAGAACCACACTTACCTAGCAAACAAGTTGACTGTCTTCCCGTTGTGATAACTTGTAACATTTTCATAACACTTGCCTTATATTCACAGGTTTGTGTAACAAAACAACTCAGGGGCAAGTCTAAACATGAAAAAAAGACAAATCAGCACTCTCCTTACTTCCATGTCTTGAGTGATGCTTACAGCCAGTCTTATTGATGGTTGTAATTCCTTCTTTAAGCCAAAGTTTCTGTTGGATTGTGCAAGGATAAGCACATAGTAGTAAGGTTGAGGACAGAGGCCACCTCTTTGGACACCGAGAATTGTTTTTGATTTTAAATAGTAGTGAGTGATAATAATGACATTAATGATGGAAATTAACATTTTGTATAATTTCCACTTAGTAATTTCAATATAATTGGATCAGACTTGAATCCATCTATTTATAAAGCTTCAAGCTTTAAACAACACTGTCCTATTCAAGAGACCAATTATGATTTCTTTGGCTACATTTTCTTTTATTTTATAGTTATGGTGAAGATTATGAATCAAAGCAAGGGAACACATTTGCTGTTTATCAGTCTATACACAATGCACAGATATTTAAAACTATAATCTGTTAAAAAAATCTGTTACAAAATATCTATCTTCACAAATGCCTATTACAATACCATGTGTTGAGAATAAATTTAGGCTTACCAAAGCACACAAATCACCTGTTAAAAACACACTTCTTTAAAACACACAAATAAATACAATAAAAATGCAACAATATTCATACTTCACTCAAGAAAACAAAAGAAAAGAAAGAAAACCAATCTACATTTTTAGATAAACTTTTGCAGCTCAGTCACTGAGAAAGAATATTAGCTACTTTTCTATTGCAAGGACAAAACATAATGCCATTTAACAACATGACTTAAAACATATTTTCATTAATATTAAATTAAACTTATATTTAAGAATTATGCAGTAGATCTATTTTATATTGTCAGGCTACATAAGTCAGATCTCCAAAAATAAATTATTTAAAATTTTCTATTTCAAAAATATACTCCTAGAGACAATGCTTGCCATGCTCTGTCCTCAAGAGTACATCTCAGGTACTAATCAATAACAGCTATGTCAAGAATAAAGATTCATTTTACAAAATGTACACTGCACAACTATAATGTTTTCTGAAAATTAAAATATTTATCAAAAAATAACCTTATTAACAGGATGATTTAATAATCTTTATATTTTCATTCTGTGCATTTAGTCAACAGATGAAAGATTAAAATAGTCAAACATGTCAAATCTAAAATAGATAATTTACCTGCATCAAGCGCTGAATTAACTGTGAAGGCTAAAGCAGCTTCTTCTGTTGATGGACAAATCAGTAGGTCATCATATGCTGAACAGCAGTAAGCATATTTCTTTAGCTTGGTTGTTTGGAGGTATATTTTCTGAAGCCGGATAACCACATTAAATTAGCTTTAAAATCAATAGCAATAAGCCCCACAGTGACCAAGGCCAACTTACAAAAGGAAGCATAGTTCAGAGGATCAGATTTGGTGATGGCAGAGCAAAATCAAAGTTGTAAGAACATCTGAGAAAGTTGTAACTCACACAGAAAGCAAGAGTTACAGAGCACAATGGGAATGACAGGAATTTTTTGAAACTCAAACATTGCCCCAACTATATTTCCTCCAGCAAGACCCCACTTCTACATCATCCACAATAGCTACAAAGAATCGAGTATTCAATGGCTCAAGATTCATGGTGTACATATCATTCATACCACCCCATTTCTAAGTGTGAATTGCAAACTTGTTATAATCTGCACTTGACTAGGAAACAACTCTCCAGGCTCATCTGTGAAGGAATTCCTTTATTAACTTGACTAAAGTGAAAAGACCCATCTTAATTGTGGACTGTATTACTCCCTGGCCATAGTCCATGTACTGCTTATGAAAGTAATAAGCTACCTAAACCTAAATGTTTATTCATTCCTGACTATTGGTGCAATATGACTAGCAATCTCAAGCTCATGTTCTCATCCTTTTCCTGCCCTGACAAACTGTTTCTCAAGGTTTGAGTCAAAGTTATATTTTCCCAAACATATATATTTATTGTCTGACAGTTCTGGAGGCTAGAAATCTTAAATCAAAGCATTTTCAGGGCCCTTCTGCTTCTGGAGTCACTATAAAGGGTGTGTTTTAGGTTTCTTTAGTTTCTACTATTTCCTTGATGGGTAACATTTTCCTGTGGCTTGGAAACTATGCTGAAATTTGATTCCTAATGTAACGGGTACTGAGAGGTTTTGATGCCTTCTGGAAACAAAAAGGTTATGGCCACTTTGCCCTCATAAATGAATGCTTTTCTAGAGCTGGTAAGTTTGAGCTCTTGGGAGTGAGCTAGGATATGGATACCCATGGGGTTTATACCTCAACATGTGCTCTTAACATCCTGCCATCCATAGAGACCTCACTAGGAAACACAGTGCTACACTCTTAGGCATCTTAACTATGTAAAAAATATCTCACTTTCTTTATAAAATCATCTACCATCTGGTATTTGTCACAGCAAGATAAACTATAGGTTAGAGCTTAACTTTAGTTTTCCTGGAGTGTGCTCTCTCTCTTTTTCATGTTTGTACGTACTCTTATTCCTAAATTTCTCTTTTATATAAGGACACTAATAATACTGGATCAAGTCTACATTAATGACCTTATTTTCACTTTATGACTTTTGTAAAAATCTCTGCCTCTGAGTAAGATCATTTTCTGAAATATTTTAAGGTTAGACATTCTCCTAGATGACGTAGAGCCTATCAAGGTAACAACCAGCACAAGCTATCCTAGAAGAGAATAAAAAGGACTTAAGGCATGACTGAGACTCACCACACTGAACCTTAGATAGATTTAAGAATCTACTTTTGTCTGACCATAAATATCATGAACATCAACTGAAAGCTAATGTTCACGATCGTACATGATTCTATGAAAAGACAGAATTACATAATGAATTAGTAGTGCCTATAAGATACATATATGTTGGATTTCTAACCTTAAAATGTTTCAGAGAAAAACAAACTCTTTTTTGTTTAACATTACTGAGGTCCGAGTAGTTACTTGTTGCAAAAATGTGAAAAGGACAGTGGCTCAGTGATGTCTGTGTGAAATACCATTTTCAAGTTACACTAGTTATTCTGTTTTCTGTAATCACCAACCACAGCAGCCTCAAGCAAGCGAGTGGCCAGGCTCCAACCCCCATCTCACTCTTCTACTTCCTCCCTTCATCTCTGTAATTAGATGGAGATAAATCTGCCCTTTTCTTTTAGTTACAATGGCAAAAACAATACAAGCATCCACACATTTCATGCATTTGTTTGCATATAAATATATTTTGTTATATGTTTAAAGTTTAGGAAGATTTTTTCTAATCTACAATAGAGATAATATTCATTTTATAATAATAATAAAGTAGATAAATATAAGTGACCTCCCACATGTACTTCTTGAATATTATCCAACTAATATTTTTAATAGGAAAATACATGAAACATGCAAATCAGAGGAAAATAAACCTAATAGAACTCCAATAAATTGATGCCATAACATCATGCCTGCATTCGCTGTGTGACATTTTTTAATCTTTTGTCATCAAGTTTCTCCTCTCTAACATGAGATAATACAAATCTTAAAACATTGCTCCAGGGCTATGTAGAAATTTGTGTAAAGCAATAATTATTGTTTTAAAGTTGCCTAATAAAATTAGTTATTTTGAGATAAGATCAAGAGTATTGAATTTATATGATGCTTCAAATATATAGTTCATGCTATGCTAGTTTGTGAATGCCACAGCTCCTAAAATTGAAGCCTCACTCCTTTGGTTAAGGATACAGTATTGTGTAGGTTCCATAAACTCTTTGGGATAGTACCAGAATGTTCTCTATTAAATTTTGATGCCCTTTAGCTGTATCTTCATTTCCTTTAAAGGATTCTTCCTTTAGACGAATCATTGAGAGGAAAAATATAATGAGTGAAACATTTGGCAACTGGCATCCTAGAGAATATAGATTAAATAGTATTAAAGCAGAGAAATGATTTCAATAAAGAAAAGAATTATCTTTTTTCTTTGAGACAGATGTATAAAAAGCTGGCTGTGAGAGAAAGTGTTGAGGTGTCTTGAATGCTTAATAATCTTCAATCTTATTAGGATCCACACTGTTCGTTAGCAAGCCTTGATTTCATTTGAGACCCTTGTATAGAGCCAAGTCATGAAATTAAATTGGATTTAAAAAATAGCCTGCCTTCAGAAAGCTTTCTCGGCACAGGCAGGATGAGGCTGACAAGATGAAATACTTGGAGAAATTTAAAAGCCATATAAAATGGATACTTAAGCAGAGGTGTTGGTCATATGCTAAAGGGAGGAACGACAATGAAATCTATGTGGTAAGCTCAAACCAAATACACTTTCAATACTTTCTCTGATGCAAAACAATATATATTTTGACAGAGGTGAAGGGCAGGAAGGGAGAGTGCAGCAAGAAGCATTGTTTTGGTTTCCCTTGAATCTTAATATTGGTAGCAATATATAAACACTCCAAATTAACATGCTGTATCAAGCCATTCTACTGGGTCACAGAAATGTTAAACTAAAATTGTGTTAAGATTCACTAACTGCTGATTGATTTTCTAAGCCTTACCAATAACTGTCTCTAACCACATCTCTGATAGTGTTTTTAAAATCACAAATTATGGAAAATATTCTTTTTTTTTTTTTTATTTATTTTTTTGATATTTTATTTACATTTCCGATGATTCCCCTTTTCTTTAGAAACCCCGTGTCCCCTCCCCC
>JAPYYD010000802.1:0-19526 GCA_028551405.1 Uromys caudimaculatus | reverse complement strand
ACAATAACCGCTGGACTGAGAGTGAGGTACCAGATGGAGGGGTTGGAGAAAAATCTGAAGGAGCAGAGGGAATTGGCAGCCCCATGGAGGGAGCAAGAGCGTCAATGGGCCCGACCCTCCCCCTGGTCGTCCTCTAGTTCAGACCACTAACCAAAGAATACACATCTGTGGACCCATGATTTGGACTACATATGAGGCAGAAGAATCACCTCGATGGCCACCAGGGAGAAAGGAGAGGACTCTGGGCCTGAGGGTGCTAGTGGCCCCAGTAAAAGGGAATGTCAAGGTGGGAATATGGGAATGGGTGGGCGGGTGGGTGGGAGGAGGAATTCCCTCACAGAGTCGGGGAGGGGGAGGGGACACGGGGTTTCCAAAGAAAAGGGGAATCATCGGAAATGTAAATAAAAAAAAAAATACTTTATATTGTTTGTGACTACTGGGAAGGGGTGTTTCCCTAATTTCTTTCTCAGCCTGTTTATTTTTTTAGTATAGGAAGGCTACTGATTTGTTTGAGTTAATTTTATATCCGGCCACTTAGCTGAAGTTGTTTATCAGCTGTAGGAGTTTCCTGGTGGAGTTGTTGGGGTCACTTAAGTATACTATCATATCATCTGCAAATAGTGATGTTTTGATTTCTTTCCTTTGCAGTTTGTATCCTTTTGACCTCCTTTTGTTGTCTAATTGCTCTAGCTAGACCTTCAAGTACTATATTGAATAGATAGGGAGAGAGAGGGCAGCCTTGTCTAGTCCCTAATTTTAATGGGATTGGTTCAAGATTCTCTCCATTTAGTTTGATGTTGGCTACTGTTTGCTATATATTGCTTTTACTATGTTTAGGCATGGGCCTTGAATTCCTAATCTTTTCCAGATTTCTGTCATAAAGAGATGTTGAATTTTGTCAAATGATTTTTCAGAATCTAATGAAATGATCACGTGGTTTCTTTCTTTGAGTTTATTTATATAGTGCATTACTTTGATGGATTTCCGGGTATTGAAATATCCCTGCATCCCTGCGTTGAAGTCTACTTGATCTCAGTGAATGATTGTTTTGATGTGTTCTTGGATTCAGTTTTTGAGAATTTTATTGGGTATTTTTGCATCGATATTCATAAGGGAAATTGGTCTGAAGTTCTCTTTCATTTTTGAGTCTTTGTGAGGTTTTGATATCAGTGTAACTGTGGCTTCATAGAATGAATTAGTTAGTGTTCCTTCTGTTTCTATTTTGTGGAATAATTTGAAGAGTATTTGGTATTAGGTCTTCTTTGAAGGTCTGATAAAATTCTGCACTGAACCCATCTGTTCCTGGGCTTTTTTTGGTTGGGATACTTTTAATGACTGCTTCTCTTTCTTTAGTGATATGGGACTGTTTAGATGGTTTATCTGATCCTGATTTAACTTTGGTATTTGGTATCTGTCTAGAAAATTGTCCATTTCATCCAGATTTTCCAATTTGGCTGAGTATGGGCTTTTGTAGCAGGATCTGATGGTTTTTTTAAGTTTTCTCAGATTCTGTTGTTATATCTTCCTTTATATTTCTGATTTTTGTGAATTTGGATACTGTCTCTGTGCACTCTGGTTAGGCTGGCTAAGGGTTTATCTATCTTGTTGTTTTTCTCAAAGAACCAGCTCCAGGTTTTGTTGATTCTTTGTATGGTTCTTTTTATTTCTACTTGGTTGATTTCAGCCCTGAGTTTGATTATTTCCTGCCATCTACTCCTCTTGGGCTTATTAGGTTCTTTTTGTTCTAGAGCTTTCAGGTGTGCTGTTAATCTGCTAGTATATGCTTTCTCCAGTTTCTTTTTGGAGGCACTCAGAACTATGAGTTTTCCTCTTAACACTATTTTCATTGTGTTCCATAGGTTTGGGTATGTTGTACCTTCATTTTCATTAAATTCTAAAAAGACTTTAATTTCTTTCTTTATTTCTTCCTTGACCAATTTATTATTGGGTAGAGAATTGTTCAGTTTCCATGTGTATGTGGGCTTCCTGTTGTTTTTGTTGCTACTGAAGACCAGCCTTAATCCATAGTGATCTGATAGGAGACATGGTATTATTTCAATCTTCTTATATCTGTTGAGGTCTGTTTTGTGACCGATTATATGGTCAATTTTGGAGAAGGTACCATGAGGTGCTGAGAAGAAGGTATATTCTTCCGATTTAGGATGAAATGTTCTATAGATATTTGTTAAATCCATTTGGTCCATAACTTCTGTTAGTTTCACTGTGCCTCTGTTTAGTTTGTGTTTCCAAGATCTGTCCATTGCTGAGAGTGGGGTGTTGAAGTCTTCCACTATTACTGTGTGAGGTGCAATGTGTGCTTTGAGCTTTATTAAAGTCTCTTTTATGAATGTTGGTACCCTTGCATTTGGATCATAGGTGTTCAGAATTGAGAGTTCTTCTTGGTAGATTTTCCTTTGATGAGTATGCAGTGTCCTTCCTTATCTTTTTTGATGACTTTTGGTTGAAAGTTGATTTTATCCAATATTAGAATGGCTACTCCAGCTTCTTTCTTGGGACCATTTGTTTGGAGAATTGTTTTCCAGCCCTTTACTCTGAGGTAGTGTTTGTCTTTGACACTGAGGTGCATTTCCTGTATGCATCAAAATGCTGGGTCCTGTTTACATATCCAGTCTATTAGTCTATGTCTTTTTATTGGGGAATTGAGTCCATTGATGTTAAGAGATATTAAGGGATAGTGATTGTTGTTGTGGGAAAGATTTAAAAAGAAGGAAATATATGGCATGTTTCCACGCTGTTTCCTGGTTCTCTCAATGCGGGCTGGCCTGCCATGCACTGGTGAGCAATGGTCGAGCTGCTTTTCTCTTGTGGATCTCTGACTCAGAGTCACTCAAACCCATACTTTGTTGCTGTACCTTTCTCTCTGGAACCCAGATGAGCCGCTGAGTGAAGGAAATGTAACACAAACTTAGCTCAGAAACAATAGTAACTCAATCTCTGGGTGCAACAACAAAGACCTAATCGTGTAAGCCTTATCAAAGTCTGATTCTTCTGGTGGCAAATCCTTGCAGATTCATCATCATACCAGGAGACTCGAGTAGCTACATCTTACCTATCTGCTGTCCCCGTTCCAAAAGGACTCTTTCTCTTCCTCTTTCTGACCCGGAAGGCCCTCCCTCTTGCCCAGTGATTGGCTCTTTTATTCATTAGGAGATTGGTTCACAAGAAGTCACATGAGTATGTAACTCACCCCTTGTCTGAAGCCCTCCCAGGAGGGCAGAATTAGCCGAATACAAACAGCCCCAGGGCTATCCACAACAGATTGTTGCTTCCTGTTATTTTTTATGTTATTTTTATGTTTGTGTGACTATCTTCTTTTGGGTTTGTTGAAGGAAGATTAATTTCTTGCTTTTTCTAGGTTGTAGTTTCCCTCCTTTTCTTGGCATTTTCCATCTATTATCCTTTGTAGGGCTGGATTTGTGGAAAGATATTGCATAAATTTGGTTTTGTCATGGAATATCTTGGTTTCACCCTCTACGGTAATCGAGAGCTTTGCTGGGTATAGTAGCCTGGGCTGGCATTTGTGCTTTCTTAGGGTCTGTATGAGATCTGTCCAGGATTTTCTAGCTTTCATAGTCTCTGGTGAGAAGTCTGGTGCAATTCTGATAGGTCTGCCTTTATATGTTACTTGACCTTTTCCCCTTACTGCTTTTAATATTCTTTCTTTGTTTTGTGTATTTGGTATTTTTACTATTATGTGATGGGAGGAATCTCTTTTCTGGTCCAATCTATTTGGAGTTCTGTAGGCTTCTTGAATGTTTATGTTCATCTCTTTCTTTAGGCTAGGGAAGTTTTCTTCTATAATTTTGTTGAAGATATTTTCTGGCCCTTTAAGTTGGGAATCTTCACTCTCTTCTATACCTATTATCCTTAGGTTTGGTCTTCTCATTGTGTCCTGGATTTCCTGGATGTTTTGGGTTAGGAGCTTTTTTGCATTTTGCATTTTCTTTGACTGTTGTGTCGATGTTTTCTATGGTATCTTCTGCACCTGAGATTCTCTCTTCTACCTCTTGTATTCTGTTGGTGATGCTTACATCTATGACTCCTGATCTCCGTCCTAGGGTTTCTATCTCCAGGGTTGTTTCCCTTTGTGATTTCTTTATTGTTTCAATTTCCATTTTTAGATCCTGAGATCCTGGATGGTTTTGTTTAATTTCTTCACCTGCTTGGTTGTGTTTTCCTGTAATTCTTTAAGGGATTTTTGTGTGTCCTCTTTAAGGGCTTCTAGCTGTTTACCTGTGTTCTCTTGTATTTCTTTAAGGGAGTTATTTATGTCCTTCTTAAAGTCCTCTATCATCATCATGAGATGTGATTTTAAATCTGAGTCTTGCTTTTTTGGTGTGTTGGGGTATCCAGGGCTCACTATGGTAGGAGAAATGGGTTTTGAGGCTGCCAAGTAGCCTTGGTTTCTGTTGCTTATGTTCTTGTCCTTGCCTTTTGCCATCTGGTTGTCTCTGGTGTTAGCTGGTCTTGCTCTCTCTGACTGTGACTTGTCCCTCCTGCAAGCCTCTGTGTCAGTACTCCTGGAAGACCAGCTCTTTCTGAGAGGAATTTGGGTTTGGAGAGCTGTGATATAGGGTCAGCTCCAGGGTACAGACAGAAACCAGAAGGATCCTGTCCCCAGATGTTTGTTGGTTCCTGTGTCCTGATGGCTCTGCAAGGTTCCCTCTTGGGCCAGGAATTGGAACAGAAGTGGTGGTCTTGCCTGTGCTCAAAGGTGTGTCAGCACCCCTGGAGACCAGCTCTCTCCTAGCACTATATAGGTATGGAGTCCTGTGGCACAGGATCAGCTCCCTGGCCGCAGGAAGAAAACAGAAGGCTCCTGTCTCATGCCATTCTTCTGTCCCTTTGTCCTGAGGGTTGGGGGGGGGGAGGTGTTTCTCTGAACAGAAGTGCTGACCTTACCTCACAGGCTTGTCCACACTCCTAGGAGGCTAGCTCTCTCCCGGCACTATTTGGGTATGGAGCCCTGTGGAACAGGATGAGTTCCCCAGCCACAGATGGAAAACGGAAGAAGCAGTACCCATAATCTTAACAGGACAGTTGAGGCTGGGGGATTATGAGTTTGAGGCCAGCTGTGGCTACATATCAACCATCTTTCAACCTTCCCTCAAAGAGACCTACTTCAGGAGTTCTTGTTCTACAATGTTCTAAGCATTTGGCCTGTCTTCTCATTTAAATTTCAGCTGGATTAGACTCACCCTTGCCATTTTTGACTAATATCTGGAGCATTTCCAACATATTTTAGTGAAGTTTTTGTGGTCATACAGTTAATCTGGGATTTGATGTTTATTAACACTGAAGAATTTTCTCTAGTAACCAGAGTATTTGGACTCAAATTATGATGCAAAATAATGTTTTTCTGATTCAAGAATTCAGACTGAATGGAAAGTTCTAGAAACAAGATGATAAGGCAATCCCATGTACTGCATAGCTACTACAAATAAAGCTCTCTCCTCTCCGTGGATGGCAAGTTACAATACTTCTCCATCCCCTTCAATATAGTTCCTACACACAGAAGATGTCCATTGTCTTTGAATGTAAATGGGCCATCCAAGAAATGCCACAAGATTTTCCTTCTCCACCCTTTAGAAAGTTATTATCTTTGTAGCTTCAATGACTCCAAACTATTACTTAGTGCTTTACCACAAATCTTTCTTCACTATCAACCCTTAACCTGCCTATTAACAAGACACAAATTCTATGCTGTGGCTTTTATTTTGGGTTATGATCCTAACCTTTAACAGAAGAGCCATCTCTCTATCCCTACACTATAACATTTTAAAGGTAATTTGCTACCTACTTTTATCATTAGGGTTGACAAATTTAGGGTTTTGGGGTTTTTTTTAACTCATTTTCCTATTGGGAAATCCAACTGGGATGATAGACAAGAAAACTCAAAACACAGTGAACTGGCTTTGCCTAACCATACCTAACACCACCCAGAAGGACTAGATTGATCAGGTTTTTATTCTCAGTGACAGATAGGTTTACTCTGCAGTTTTATGTTAATCTACTTTTCACTGGGTTCTAGAATTGAGAATAGAGCTTTTGAATATCCCAGTCTCCTTCTTCAAGCTGCTCTACTTGGTAATAATTCTTGCAGATGTTGAACAATTGTCTGTTGTCCATACATTTTACCAGCTCCTTAAAAACAGTTATTTGCTGATCAAACCAACTTTGTAGTTATATAGTGATCTATTGTCTTAGGGTTTTACTGCTGTGAACAGACACCATGACCAAGGCAAGTCTTATAAAGGACAACATTTAACTGAGGCAGGCTTACAGGTTCAGAGGTTTAGCCCATTATCATCAAGATGGGAACACGGCAGCATCTAGGCAGGCATGGTGCAGGTGGAGCTTAGAGTTCTACATCTTCATCTGAAGGCTGCTAGTGGAAGACTCATTTTCAGGCAGCTAGGATGAGGGTCTTAAAGCCCACACCTACAGTGACATACCTACTCCAACAAGGCCACACCTACTCCAACAGGGCCACACCTTCTAATAGTGCCCCTCCCTGGGCCCATCATATACAAACCATAATATCTATTAAGCAATGTATGCCTGTATGGGTTTCTAAAACTCAAAAACTTGACAAAGCTAAACAAAGACGGTCAGGAGAAGGAAGTTTAAGTAGCTCAAATGAAAATGACTCAGATAATCCTACTAATATGATGACTCCTGCAGACAGTGATTTTAATCCCAGCTTCATTAGCTGACATCTTCTGTATTTACTTTTGAACTTTAGTGTGGCATAAACTGTTACAGACCTCAGAGCCATAGTTGAGGTAGGTTTGGTGGCCAAGAAAAGCTAGTCCTGGCCAACAGTGGCTGCTCTCATGTCAAGCCAAACATATCTCCTACTAACAGGGACACTATTGCATCTTACCCAAAAGCAGCATGCAAGTGGCAGGTCTGGCTGGTCGGGATCACAAACAGGGCCCACTGGGATGCAAGTTGGCCCAGTAAGGAGTCAGCTTGGTATAAGAGGCTTTTCCATGCTCATGCTGAGTGATCTCATGTGACAACGGTGTTTGGGCCTGAAACAATTGTTCCCAGGACTTCTAAAGCACCACCCTGCCTGCCTTAGTAAGTGAACAGATATTAAAGGCAGATTAACAGGAAACTGAAACTCCGAGTTCTACTATAACCATATTTACCTCAGAAAGCTTCATGGAAAAGATACATTGTTAGTGGTTTTAAGACCCATGACTGAATCCCAAGTGTGGTCCTATCTTGATTCCCAGCTTCTTGCAAATAAAATCTTGCAGTGACTGTCCTGTGGGAAGTCCATGCCCACCATTGCCTTGAATGTGTAAATTTCCTCTATCTTGTGTGTACCTTTGTCTTTACCTTCATTAATAGTCATGCTTAAATATGTATCAATGCTATTCCTTACTAAACTCCAACTTCACTTCAAAACATAAAAAGCAAATAGTAATTTCCTCTCCTTCTTCTTCTTCTTCTTCTTCTTCTTCTTCTTCTTCTTCTTCTTCTTCTTCTTCTTCTTCTTCTTCTTCTTTCTCTGGCTTGTGGTGAGGTAGCAGCAATGAGGTCACCCAAGGCAGAGAGAGGATAAGGTGCAGGGGCAGAAATTGTGACTGAGGCAACAGCGTGTGGTTAGTCAACTGGCATTGGGTAGTGGTGGGCACTATCGAATAAGCAAATCAATAAGGCAGAGGTGAATGGAATCAATTTTCTCACTGATAAACAAGGAGTTTGAAAATATAAAAATATTAAGTCCATAAAGAACTCAGGTGTTGATTTGGAATAATTCATGTATGGATACATGACCAAGATGATAGATAGATAGATAGATAGATAGATAGATAGATAGATAGATAGATACATACATACATACATACATACATACATACATACATAGACATTAGATGATAGATAGATGAAAATAAAGAGGGTTGTGTGTGTATGTGGAGATAGCGAGAGAGAGAGAGAGAGAGAGAGAGAGAGAGAGAGAATTTCACAGTTTCACTTACCCATGCTCAAATGCAGCTAAAAAATAGTAAGTAAAATTTTTCTGATTAGTAGGAACTAGGAAGATGAATAAGCCTATCACAGACCATTTTTCAGGTAGCAAAACTATTTTATTTGATAGTTTAGTAGTAGATACCATACCATACCTGTCCAAACTCATAGAATGTATAAGCAAAAGGGACTGTAAGGGTAGACTATGGCCCTTGGGGGGTAACATGTTTGTATATGAGCACCAATCCTGACCACGCTGGTGAAGCTCATGGCTGCAGAGAACGCTGTGCACTGGAGGATTCTCTGGATCTTCTGCTCAGGTTTGCTGTGAACTTAGTACTATTCTCCAAAAGAAAGTATATTTTAAAAAATCCCAAGTAATAAGTAAAGAATATGTACTGGGGGAAGAAAGCAGCCTAGTATTTTTTGAAAAATCGCACAATTAGCAGAGCATAGGCTGCTCTGTGTCATATTCAAAAAGCTTTGTAGGCATAATTATGCTTAATAATTACAGCCTGGCCACGGAGCAGTGACTTTCATAATTAGTACTTTGCAGTAAAGGAAGCAGACAAGGAGGTGAAGCAAGCTGCTGAGAAGGCACAGAAACACAGGAACAGGTAAAGTTGGCCTCTTGCTTTTTGAAAGAAACAAAAGACAGGAGTCTTCTTAAATATTATTTGTTCCTTAAGAATATAGGCTGGGAGATGGCTCAGTTAGTAAAGTATTTGCCTTGCAAGCATGAGGACCTGAGCTCAATCCCCAGAACCTACAGGAAGAAAGGAAGGAAGGAAGGAAGGAAGGAAGGAAGGAAGGAAGGAAGGAAGGAAGGAAGGAAGGAAGGAAGGAAGGAAGGGAAAAAGAAAACGAGGGAGGGAAGGAAGGAAGGACAAGAAAGCCAGACATGGTGGTGTGTGCTTGTAATAATTCTATCTCCAGAAGGTCAAGATAAATGGGTCCCCAGGGCTCACTGGCCAGACAGCCTCACTGTTCTCTATGGTCCAAGAATGATCTACAATAACCAGACTTTTTGTTTCAGATGAGTCGGTGAATTAAGCAGGGAACAGGGAAAATAACAAAACAAATAGCTCATGACAATTCACCAATATTATGCATATTACACTCGTCTACTAGAGAGCTCCACATCCTACTAAGATCTTCTATCAGAAAGGAAGAGGAGGAAAAGGAGGAGGAGGAGGAGGAGGAGGAGGAGGAGGAGGAGGAGGAGGAGGAGGAGGAGGGTAGCTAAGGAAAAAGTCCTCTGTACATGTGTCCATGCTTCCCCACCATACACACAAACACACGCTCCATTTGGTATGTTGCCACACTTCCCTAATCCCAGCACTTAGGAAGCTTGAAGCAGGAACATCACAAATAAGTTCAAGGTCAGCCTGGGCTAGTGAGATGTCAGCCTGTCACAACAAATAACAAAACAAACACACAGAATATGGCTGTATTTAGCGACCTTTAACAGAATTCTCCTAAGTGTCTTGACATTTTATATTCTGTATACTTCACTATAGTAGTGGTTTATAATTAAAGTATACATGGCAACCAGAAATCTCAACAGAAAGATACATAGATTTTATGAATTCAGGATGCATTTTCCCCATCTATCTTTACTTTAAGCTTGTGCTTGCTTAGCATGCACTATTTCAAAAGAATGCCTATTTTATGTTAATATAAGCAATTATCCACTAACTAATTTGTATTACCAACATGTGACTAATGACAAACTTTATGTATCAGGTGCTTATTCAAAACTAATCATGGAAGAAACTCAAGTCATTAGAATATTTATTATAAGGAACAATTTCTTTGCATTTATCATTCTTGAATACATCCCTATAGCTAAGAACACAGGGGGTAATAAATATCCTTATCAGAGGGTAGGGCTTAACTTTATTTGAGGACTAACAGCACTTGCTGGAGCTGCAGAAGTTCAATGATAAGGCAGAGCGAAAGGTTGGGGGAGCTGATAAGGTCTTCCTAAGGAAAAGCAGCTCCTTCACTAGTGGTGCAGAGAAAGAAGGAACAGGAGAAAGGGAAGAGAATGGGAGGACGAGCTGATTTTTATCCCCTTGTGGGTTTCTCATCTCCAGGAAATAAATTGCAAAGTCTATAAGATATTATCCTAGCTTTCTTGTCACTGATTTCTGAGCTGCATTTCCAGACATGACTTGCTAAGTTCCAACTTCATTAGATTATTTCACAGCTGATTCATGATTTACCTTCCCACGCTAGTGCCATTGCACAGCTTATAGTGTCCTTGTGCAAGGTCTAACACAAACCCTTAGCTGGTTTGAACACTTGCCCAGACAGTATTTCACCAGCTGAGAGTCACTCAGCCTCTCTCTGCATCACCCATGTGCCATGGTTACTTGTTTGTCCTAATGCATGGTTATCTAAGAGTGTCCCATTCATTCCCTGTCTCAGGACTATAATGTAAAGGAAGCACTGCATGTTATTTATCTTGGATGGGTCACATCTACTATGGTGGTTTGAATAAGATTCAGCCTCATAAGTCTTGGGCATTTGACATAATAGATGATGGCGTTAGAGGGTTAGGAAGTAAGTTTTTTGGAGGAATATGATTCTGGGGGTGAGCTTTGAGGTTTCAAAAGACCCCCATTTCAAGTTAGTGCTCTCTGCCTCCTGCTTGTGGATAGAGATGTAAACTCTTGTTTGCTGTTTGTTTGCTGATACAGCCACCCTCTAGTGCCATAAGGAAATTAAACTTTCTTTTATAAGTTGACTCGGTCATGGTGTTTTATCACAGCAATGGATAAGTAATAAAGACAACTGCAGTGCCTGAGATATAAATACGTTCAACAACCATAAGCTCAGAGTGGAAAGACACTTGAAGATCTGATAGAAAATGCCATAAGATGACAAGAAATGGCAGATGGCAGAAGGCTAAACTCCAAAATACATAAAGAACTCAAGAAATTAGACACCCACAAGTCAAATAATCTGATTAAAAGATGAGATACAAACTCATGCTGGTAAGGAGATAGAGCAAGGGGAACATTCCATCATTGCTGGTGGAAGCGTAAACTTGTACAGACACTTTGGAAATCAATATAGTGGTTTCTAAAAAAAAAAAAAAAAAATGGAAACCAATCTACATCAAGATTCAGCTAATATTGCATGTACTCAAAGGAGGCGCCATCTTCTCATGAAGATGCTTGCTCCACTATGTTTATAGCAGCTTTATTTGTAATAGTCAAAAACTGGAAACAACCTAGATATCCCTCAACCAAAGAATTGTTAAAGGTAATGTAGTACATTTACACAATGGAGAATTTACACCACTGTTAAAAAAAAAAAAAAAAAAAGAGGTAACCCAGACCCAGAAAGGCAAACATGGTGATGTATTCATTTACAAGTAGATAATAGCTGGAAAGGAAAGGGTAATCATACAACAATCCACACACCCAAAAAAGTTCTAAGTAACAAGGCGAGTTCAAAGGGAAATGCATGGATCTCCCTGGGAAGGGGAAACAGAACAGATATCTTGAGGTGGACTAGGGGAAGGTGGGGATGAGAACAGGAGGGGTCAGGTGGGGGAGGGCGATAGAGGGAGAGAGTACTGGGAGACACAATTGGAGTGGGTGGCCATTTCAGGGGTGAGGTAGAAACCTACAAGGGAGACCCTACCTAAGACTCCTAGAAATGGGAGATAAGGAGTCTGAACTGGCCATCTCCTGAAACCACTCAAGACTTCCAGTGGAGAGTTTGGGACACCAACCTAGCCACAAAACCTTCAGCCTACAATTTGTCCTGCCTACAAGATATGCTGTGATAGAAATTGCATGAATGGCCAACTAATGACAGGTTTGGCTTGAAACCCGTGTCGTAAGAGGGGGCCCACCCCTGACACTGCCTGAACTGCTAGGAACAATAGTCTGGATAGCCAAGACACCTAGGATAGAACCAAACATGGCCAGCAAGAACAAAAAGGAAGGAAGGAAGGAAGAAGGAAGGAAGGAAGGAAGGAAGGAAGGAAGGAAGGAAGGAAGGAAGGAAGGAAGGAAGGAAGGAAGGAAGAAAGGAAGGAAGGAAGGAAAGAAGGAAGGAGGGAAGGAAGGAAGGAAGCGAAATGATTCCTAATGATATTTTGCGATGCTCACAGATGTAAGCCTAGCATAATCATCACCAGAGAGGCTTCATCCAGCAAGTGATGGAGACAGGTTCAGAGACCCACAGCCCAATATTAAGCAGAGCTAGAAGGGTCAAGGATACCACAAGAAAACCCTCTGAATCAACAAACCTGGGCCCTGCTCTTTTCTTTTTAAGGGAAATGGGGGAGGAGTGGACCTAGAGGAGAGGGACAGTGTGAGGGGACAGGGTTGGAAGAAGTGGAGGTAGGAGAAACTGCATTTGGAAAGTAATATATGAAAAAATAAAAAGTAAAATTAAAAAGAAAAGATCCACATGCCTCACGATGTTATTATGCAAAACATTATTGTAAAAGAGCCCCAACTTCCCCCTAACTCCCTAGAAACGGAGTGATGGATGGACCATGGGAACAGGAAGGAAGACTCAGTTACTGACGTGACACTCCACCATGCTGAAATTCTTTCCTTCTCTGATGTCTCTGATATGGTATACACTTTAGAAATCAGGAGCCACAGGTCTGAATTATGGGCATCTTAAGACAAAGGACAAAAGCTATTCCCTAAACAAGAGGCTCTCGTGGTTGCAAAGTAGCTCTGCACTTTGGATCCTAAGAGAGTGTCTGGAGGTGATGATCAAGCAGATCCTAGCCAGACTCAGCTAACCTGAACTATTGCCGTGGACAGCACCAATCTGACCTTTGTTTTGGCTAGCTATAAAACACTGAGACTGCTATAAGCACTTTGGTGACTTTAAAAAAAAAATATTTTTCTATGTGTACTGGCTGGTTTTGTGTCAACTTGACACAAGCTGGAGTTATCACAGAGAAAGGAGTTTCAGTTGAGAAAATGTTTCCATGAGATCCAGTGGTAAGGCATTTTCTCAATTAGTGATCAAGGGGGGAGGGCCCCTTGTGAGTGGTACCATCTGTGGGCTGGTAGTCTTGGGCTCTATAAGAAAGCCAGCTGAGCAAGCCAGGAGAAGCAAGCAAGCAAGCCAGTAAGTTATATCCCTCCATGGCCTCTGGATCAGCTCCTGACCTGCTTGAGTTCCAGTCCTTACTTCCTTTGGTGATGAAGAGCAGCTCAATAAACCCTTTTCTCCCCAACTTGCATCTTGGTCATGATATTTATGCAGGAATAGAAACCTGACTAAGGCAAATTGGTACCATCATAGTGGGGTACTCCTGTGACAACCTGACCATGTTTGGGGGAGGACTGTGGAAGGACTTTGGAACTTTGGGCTAGAAGATCCATTCGGTGTTAAGAGCTTTGTGGGATGTTGTGTAGGAGCTTGGAAGATAATGTTGAGAACAGTGCAGAAGATGGAGGCCTGGCTTGTGAAATTTCAGTGGGAAGATTAAAGACTCTTATCAGGGCCATTGCTACTTTGACTGTGAAGATTCTGTGGTTCTGGTTAGCTGGGGCTGAAGAAATTAGCTGTGATTAACAAGATACCAGAACTACTAAAGCAAAACCATTGCATTACTGGGACTATTGATGCTGGTTAGCTGGAGCTGAGAAATTGTCTGTGATTGAGAAGAGACCGACATCATTGGGGTGAAATCTTCTGAGAAGTGTTTTCTGAGAGCACAGAGGCTGCGTTCCAGAGATAGCCAAGGTTGCACCTTGTGCGGTGGCTGGACTTGGTAATGTGTAAGAGTCACCCAGGTGGTACTGGTTTTGAAGGCATGAAGGAGTCATGAAGAGCAGTTGAGGCCTGGGCACTGTGAGAGGCCACAGAAGACCATTGGTGAATGAAGGTGCAGCCTCAGTTGCAATTGAAGCCCAAGACTGAAGGGGTCATGCAAAGGAGGTGAGGCTTGGCACCATGAAGAGAGCCTATGAGAGGCTGTTGGTAAACCTAGTTTCAGCGGAAGACAGCAGTGTTTTGGAGATGCCAGTACCATGAGATGACCAACAAGAACAGCAGCAGTAGTGGAGTACAGGCATCTGGAGCCTAGAAGACAAGGTGTGTGCTACAAAAGGCAGAGCTGGAGAAGTGACTCAAGCCCTTGGACTAATCCAGAAGATCATGAGTGGATCCCAGACATTGGATGGTTGGAGTTTGGTTTTGTTTTTGATTGTGACTGTGCCCTGATATATTTTTCCTCCTGAAGGAAGAAGGTATTTTAGTGGAGCTCACAGTTAAGAGACTTTTGATGGTAAAAAGACTTTGAATTCTAAGAGATTGGATATATTTAAAGGGATTGAAATTTTAATAGTAAGAATTTGTAAAGACTGTGGGACTTTTAAAGTTATTTAGTTCTTGGGGATAAACAAGAAAGTAAGGGTTGAGGCTTAATAGTGATGTATTTGTGTGTCAAGTTGACAAGTGGTCAATTGTACTGGCTGGGTTTGTGTCAACTTGACACAAGCTGGAGTTATCACAGAGAAAGGAGTTTCAGTTGAGAAAATGCCTCCATGAGATCCAGCGGTAAGGCATTTTCTCAATTAGTGATCAAGGGGGGAGGGCCCCTTACGAGTGGTACCATCTGTGGGCTGGTAGTCTTGGGTTCTATAAGAAAGCAGGCTGAGCAAGCCAGGAGAAGCAAGCAAGCAAGCCAGCCAGTAAGTTACATCCCTCCATGGCCTCTGCATCAGCTCCTGACCTGCTTGAGTTCCAGTCCTGACTTCCTTTGGTGATGAACAGCAGCATGGAAGTGTAAGCTCAATAAACCCTTTCCTCCCCAACTTGCATCTCAGTCATGATGTTTGTGCAGGAATAGAAACCCTGACTAAGACACTATTTATATTTTAACCTATGTGTATGTCTATATACCATGTGTACACCATGAGGTTCTCACAGAGCCTGGAAGGGGGCATAAGAACCTCTGGAAGGTGATTCTGAGCCATTGTGTGGGTGCTCTGAAAGAGCAGCAAGTGGCCCTGATTACTGAGCCATCTCTTCAGACCTAAGGACTCATTTCAGATATATTTCTCCTCTTCCTAATGTGGTTCCTTTCTTGTATTAATTACCTTTTGGCTCTCTGTCTGCTTATCTATCATTTATCTATCTATCATCTATCAGTCATCTCTCATCAACTGGCAGGACTGATCTTTGAAACCAGAGCCCTGTGCCTGCTGAGAACCACAGTCCCCATTTGTCTCTTAATTGGCTCTCTGGGAAAAAGTACCTGAGCTGCAACTTCCTGGAGCTGAAACTTTTGCTCTGTCCACACAAAATGCATGTTTCTCACTTCAAGAGGTATGAGATAGGTAATTCTAGATCCAAATTTGAGTGACCAACCATGGCTGAGGAAACATGGAGCCAGATTACTTCAGGTTCCATGTTCCAACATGGAAGCAGTCACATGGAGTTTTAATAGTAACAACAACAAAAGGGGGGGGTTGTGTTTTATTAAGTTAATACAATTGAAGTTTTATTGATCTGTTTATCAGGATATTTATCAGGATGACACAAGCAAGAAATGGCTCTCTTTAGGAGCTGAAGAGAGCCCCCCTCCCCCCCACCGCCCAAATGTCATTAGGTTATCAGATCACAGCATTCCAAACTCTCCACAGTGGGGGTTTTTAATAGTCACCCAGCCTCTGCAGACAGCTCCTTTCCAGGAACTCTGTGTTCAGCCCTAACTCTAGTACCATTACCTCATTTAATTGGTACAATTCAACAAAGGAGGCATTGTTTGTATTCTCATGAAAGAATAAAAGATTAAATAAGTTTCCTGGGGTACAGAAAATAGGACACCATGGAGCCAGATTTCCAGCATGGGCAGGCTAGCCCTGGTAGCTGGGACTAAAAGGTGTTTTGAAAAAGGAGCATTTCACACAAGAGACAGAACCTTCAGGAAGCATGAACAAATGAAATACACATTCCGGTAACACTGGATATCACCACTAGGGGTACTGAGTGTAGATATCCACACATTTTCAATCCTAACCAGCTAGAGAGATAGCTTAGTTAGTAAAATTCGTACCCAGCACCCATGCTAAAAGCTGAGGATAGTGGTGTATGCTTGTAATCACAGTGTTGGGAAGAAGGAGAAAAGTGGATTCCTAAGGCTTGCTGGCCAGCCAGCCTAGTCTAATTGACAAGTCCAAGGTCCCAGTGAGAGAGAGACTGTTTCAACAACAAAGGCAGACGGCTCCAGGGGAATGAAACCTGGCGCTGATCTCTAACCTACATACAAAGCACACACACATCCATATTTCTTGACAGTGTTTAGAAAGCGGCTTTCTGTGAACCCTAATGTAGAAAACCCATGAAAATAAAACCTTCAGTAAGGAACCGATGCATCAGAGGAACCACAGAGGAAGCTCAATAAATTAATCAAAAGCATCCTGTCATCCCCCTTGAGGGGTGCTTGCTAGGAAGCCACACAGAGCTTTCATTGTCTGTCAGCCGCCCGAAGCAGCCCTTACTTCTTCTGCTGCTTCGTAACAACTCAAAGCAGGCTGCCTGTAGGAATGATTTTTAAAAGACTAATTTTTATAACTCTTATGCTAGGCAAAGGGTTCGGTTTTTTCTTATTCCAATCAAAGCTCAAGGAAATGTTTATGAACTACTGAGGTTGATGGTTCAGTTTTTAATGTTTAAGTACCACTGGAATAACACCCAAGTAGTGATATCATGTATGCTCTCTGTGGTCATAACAGGAACATGCTGTTAAGTCCACTTGACTTAGGGGAAATGTGTAGATCAGCTCCAGCTCAGATTTCCAAAACTCCTTAAAATTTGCCAAGTGTAATAGTATAGCAGACTCGCGAATTTGAGCATGGAAAGGCCTTGGAAGCTACTATTAGAAGCATTTTACAAAGAAGCAACACACACACACACACACACACACACACACACACACACGAGCACAAGCACCCATGTACACATGCACACACAGACATACATGGGCGCACACACTGTTCCTAGTGGTTAGATTGTTCCCACAGGCACCATTCATATCGGAGCCTGAGTAAATATTCCCACTTAGTCATGTTCTTTCTTATTTATAGCCTCTTCTATCAAGTGGCCTCAAAGTGGCCCCATTTCCTAGCCACCAGATCTCTTGCCTTTCATACAAATTGCAAATATGAGAATCAGAACCAAATTCAGGGCTGGGTTTTAAGATATAACCTTCTTGCATTTTAATATGTGTGTGTGTGTGTGTGTGTGTGTGTGTGTGTGTGTGTTAGTGTGTGTATCAGATATTAAGGTCTAAGCCCTAAGATTCTGGAATTTCAGGCGGTCGCTGGCAATAACAGAAAACATCTGAGGATATCCAAGCATCTCATTCTTTATAATAAATCCTATAAATTCGGCCACCTAATCCTCTTAAGTTAATCCAGGCCTCTCCCTTATTTTTTCATAAACCTTCCCAGTCCTTAGTCTCCCTCTTGCTGTTTGAAACTGTAAATGTGCTAGCTAGCACAGGTGGAGATGGGTGGGGGCTGAACCAGAAGGCCTGAGGCTTAAATTCATTTCTCTTTTTCTTTTTGTTCTGTAGCCTAAGCTGGTCTCAGCCTCTTGAGGGCTGGATTCCGGGCAGGCACTACTGTAAATCAGTCCACTGGCATCTCTTATCAGTCGTTCCAGCCTCAGTTTCTCCATCCTTGGGCACTGTTCTGGTTGTTTATGCATTCCTTCATTTCATACAGAAGAAACCCTCAACTGCAAACCCAGAATGACATCATGGGGGTGTGACAAGTTTTCATGACAATATTCACCTTGATCCCCATGGCAGCCCATTAACACAACTGGTATGGTCAACTGTGTATAAAGTTTTGCAGAATCCCATCTCTACAAAACTGGCCCCACAACTTGCTTCTTGTTTACAAAAGCTGGCATTCACTGGGCCCAGGGCTTTCATTATTGGCTCCCACCAAGATGATAGGCCTCCAGATGTTGTTTGTCCTCTTTCAAATTGCATAACACCTCTGATGCTTCCCTTTCAATCAGCCCTAATAGGCCCTAATTGCAAACATTATCGATGTGAATGGTGCCACTTCCTGATAAACGTGCTGCCGCACAAGGTGTCCTGCCACAACACCCAGATGAGCCCAGAGAAAGCTGCCTCTTCCCACAAATCACTCTTGGCACCCAGGATGTGGCTGGTGGCACCCGACAGCCAGTCTCCTCTTTCAGGGCCACTTTGCTTTGCCAGTGATGGACTGTCATCCAGGACCACAGCCTAGTGTTACTCTATGGTTAGCTTTTGCAAAGAAGCCCACTCTAAAACAGTCCTGTTGGTTCATTTCCAAGCCACTGGCAGAGCTGCACAGAACAGAGAACATTTTGGTGGCTTCACATGTTTTCTGTGATGAAAACTGGGCAAAGGGAAAGGCCGTGTTTTAGCTACATGTTGAGACTGAACGTTTCCAGGGTTCAAAAAAGGGGCTGGGGGAAGGGATACACACTCATGGCCTTGTAATGATAATTTTTTTCAAAGAGTTTGAGTAAATTCTTTGATTAAAATGTACTCCAAAAATTAACCACATCTTTACTGCAGAACATATTTTATAACTGTCCCAAGCATGAACTTCAGCAATTAACCTCTCAAGTTCACTGACACGTTAATGTGTTGCAGATGATTTGAAATAACTAGAAAGGCTAGGGGTAGGGAGTGCGTGCCAAATACAATAAGCTCAGCCATCACTGAAGGGGTGGCCAGAGGGAAATAATGCCTTTGATCAAATTCGTTTCACAGAACATGCTGAGAAAAGTAACAACCAGGAAGGAAAACATCTTTTTTTTTTCTAGTTGAATTTGGAAGTCACTTCTCAGAAAGGTTCTTTCCTACAGACCTGGAGAAGGTGTTGGTATCAAGGTTAGGCTCTGGGAGAGCCATTTGCCTCTTCCCAGACTGGTTAACTTGGTAATTTCACTGCAGTCAGCTCTCCCTTATCTCAGAGCCCGCGCTATTCTCAATCTTGAACCCGAGCTGTGCCTTCAGCTCCAGGGTGACTACCTGATAGGGGTCACTTGGGTTTTCCTCTCACACCCGGACACATCGCCACTGTCTTACATTCCTCAGTAGACCCTCCCTCTGCCCCCACCCCCATGCAATGGTCTTTCAGGACACTATGTCTTCTTGATCATTATGTCTCTAACAGTTCGCCTGAGGCTTGGTGGATTTTAGGCACTGAATAAGTGTTTGTTGAATTCGTTATTATTATTTGAAGAAATAAGCCCAAGGGCTTTGATGTACTTTTACATGGTGAGTGTAAGTGGACAGCAAGATGTCACCGCCTTTATGAATGTGACATCAGGAGTGTTTTCCCGCCTCCTTCATCAAGCACACTGGGTCTAAGAACCTAGTTGGAAGTGATTTCAAATAAATTTAAAAATTAAAAGACAAAATTAAAGTAACCAGGTATACTGTAATCCCAGTACTGGGGTTCTGAAAGAGGATGATCCAGGGTTTAAAGTCTACCTGAGAAATGCAAATCAAAACA
>JAPYYD010000727.1:0-21671 GCA_028551405.1 Uromys caudimaculatus | reverse complement strand
AACAAAAAATGGGCATAATAAATAATACAATAGACAACAGATTTTAACTGTTTTTGATCAGAGGTATTATATACCATGTAAGAAATACCCATAATACAGTTTCATTTTTCTATATAATTTTTCTTCTTTTATTTTCAATTTTAGGTAGTTTTATTTGTCTGAGGCATTTTTATTTTATTTTCTGAGTTTACAGAGCTATGTTCACCAAATCACTGTACAGATTTGATCAATGTTCAATGTTTTTTGCTTATTTCAGACTCTTCTATACATTCGGGCATCTTCCTGAGAAATATATGTACAAAAATAAAATATATTAAGATATAATTTAAATGATATAATCAATTGTTGATTAGACAGAAATAAAATACTGAGTTTGAAGAAAATATTCCAGTAATTATATAAGAAATATATTTTTTAGTTATTACTGGATGACCTTTTTTCTTACCTGGCATGTCCAGAAACATTTTTGATTTCTTACTTATTAAAGACTATGACCCAGGATAGGAGAACACTAGGGCACTGAAGCAGAAGTGGGTAGGCAGGTGGGGGAGCATCCTCATAGAGGCAGAGAGAGGGAAAAGGGGATAGGTGGCTTGTGGAGGGGAAAGTGGGGAGGGGAATAACATTTGAAATGTAAATAAATAAAATAAACAATAAAAGAAAGTGAAAAAAAACCCTACAATTTCATGAAAGTTGTAATGTTTTCTGCCCTCTCATCTTCCACGATGGCTGAGATTTGGTTAGATCTGATATGTTATTGATGTCCACTTAGTATTGAGTATTCCACATATAAACACATGAGTCTCTCCAGCAGGACAAATTCTAGATTTTGGTTTTAATCACCATCTACTTCATTTGAAAAATTTGTCTATATAACTGCTGTTCACTTATGTTTGCATACTTAGTTTTAATAAATATGGATTTGGTCTATTATTTTTTTACTTGTGTATATAAGTTGTTCAAAGTGAGTTTTGTCATGAAATTACAGTGAGTTTTGTGTATGTGTGTGTGTGTGTGTGTGTGTGTGTGTGTGTGTGTGTGTGTATATTGTATTTTATTATTGGTATCTACCCATTGCACTCTTTTCCCTCCTTATTTTTTTCTGGTCTCTTGCTATTCTCTAATAATCTTCTGTCTTTCTATGTCTCATTTAATATATAAGAGAACTCATGTGATACTTGTATTTTAGAGTCTCCCTAGCTTTTTTTTTTTTTCTGAAATAATCTGTAGCTCCAGTCATTTTATTCTTCTTATTAAGTGACTATCCCACTCTGTTTAAGTGACATGTTTGTATTTGTTTGCTACCTGTCAGTTAAGTTTCTTATATATTTTTGATATTACTTTCTTATGGTTTCTATGACTTGCAAAAGTTTTCTCCTACACAGTAGGTACACTTTTAACAGCATTACTTTTTTACTTTTACTTTTATTTTTACGTACGTTGTCTGATGCATTCTTATTATCGGAGTTTATGGAGCTATGTTTACCAAATAACTGTTCAGACTAGATCAATGTTCAATAAGTTTCTTCCATATTATCTACTTATAATTATATTTGTTCAGTTGCTAAATTTAGAGTATGGTATGTTCTGATAAGTTTTACACATTTGATAAAGGTCTAATGTCATTCTTCTATGTAGCTATATAAAAAGTTCCAAAAAATTTTCTTGAGTAGAGTGTCATTTCTCATAGTATGTTCTTGTATCCTTTGCTTAAATTAATTTTATATAAATGTATAACTTCATGTTTGAGGCAAATTTTTCTCATATGTGTGCACAGAAGTTCTCATGTTTAGAAAAAATGCACAGCCTGCCACAGCATAAAATTGACTATTAGAAAAAACATAAATTGTCAGTCTTTATCCTCTACCTTTTTAGCAGACTCTTTTGTTGTTCACTACTACATATACCTGGTGTCCTGGCTGAGTAACTTCTTTTTATCTCTAGTCTATGAGTTCTGGGATTACAGACAGATGCCATTTCATCTTGCTATGCATATTTTCTAGTGATTTGTACACAACACCTTTTCCTGACGAGACAAACACTTTACCCACTGAACCATCTCTTCTACCCTTTAAATCTGTTTTATTTTATTAGCTATCACTGTAAGGATATGGATAAAAGGGAACTCTTGTATAATGTTTATGGTAGCAGAAGCTAATAATATAATAATATAATTTTCATTAGAAAGAAAGCATAGAAACTTAAAAAAATTAGTTACTACTTGGCCCTCCTATCCCTCTTATGAATGAATACAAAAATTATTTAAAATTAGTGTATCAGAAATAACTGAGTTTACATTTCTCATGTGGCCTCAGTCATGGTAGTTTTAATAGGTAATTATCTAAGACTTAGTGTGGGAAAATAGATAACACACACACACACACACACACACACACACGCACACACACACGCACACACCTTATTCAACTATTTTAAACATGGAAATTCTGCCATTACCTAAAATTCAAATCAACCAAAAGAGTCACTATACCAAGTGAAATTAGCCAGATTCAGCATGATCACATGTCACATGTTGTCATTTATGTGTAAGGACTAACATACTTGAACAAATCGTGTAATCAAAAAAATGAGGAAGAAAATAACTATCAGAAGCTCACGACTATGGGACCGTGATCAAATAATAAGATGTTTTCGTTAGAGCAGAGAAATAAGAGATGATGTTCATGGGAAACGGATCAGATCAAACTTTATACATTGCTCATATGCATCATTTTTCATTATTATAAATATATAATAAGGAAATCCTCAATCTGCAAAATATATTAAAAAAATCTAAAATAACAAAGCTACTTTAAAATTTAATTTCAGTATACTGTTTGTATTTTTTATTTTGGAATCAACTGTTATCTTATATTTTATATACTAACGAAGAGACGTTAGAATATTTCAGAATTCATATTGTATATAGAAGAGAGGCTAAGTAGCCTGAAAAAAAAAATGCACAAATATTCTTGAGTTTTATGTATTATTCTGTGACTTTATTTAACAAGATGTAACTGAGGAAAAAATCTTAAAAATAATTTTAGCTCCTTCCTCTCAGTCCTTTCTGCTGGGGCAAACGCCTAGCTGGTCTGCTCCTGTGAAGACACCATATCCTGACCCATCCTAGAGGATCTGCTGCACTCAGAGCAATTGGTAAGAACCCCGCCTCAAAGACCTAGAGCTACCATCTGGGAGCCCAGTACACTCAGGACACATCACCCACCAAAACCCCCACCCGAAAACCACTCCACTTCTGCCCATTCCACAATGTCCTTTCTGCGGGGGCAGACTGCTAGCTGGTCTGCCCCCATGAATACATCATATGCTGAGCCATCCTAGAAGATCTGCTGCACGCAGAGTAGTTAACAACATATCCTGAGCCATCCTAGAGGATCACTGAGAGGAGTTGGTCAACTGACACCACAGTCTGAGGCATCACAGGATATCTGCTGCACAAAGGGCAAACAGAGCAACTGATTGCCAGCTTGTCTACTACCCTGAAGACACCACAACTTGATAGCATGCAGGGCTACTGACGCAACAGACTGAACACCTCTCTGGAATTCTTCTGCACACAGAGAAACAGAAACATAATCCCTAGGCTCCCGTGAAGAACATCGTCACACAGGACAATAGCTTGACTGCTCCACTGAAGTCCCAACAGTCTGAAGACCTCCCAGGAGATCTGCTATAGATCAGCAGCTTCTTTGCCCCTCAGAAAAAGCCCCTAGTTGGAAAGCCCCACAGGTGGTCTGCTACAGAAAGAGCCACAGGCCTACTGGGAGACCTCAAGCAAGCCAGGGACAAAAGAGGCAGATTCCAGACAGAGTCACCCAGACGAACGAACAAACACCAGGATTATCCAGATGGTAGGATGCAAGAGAAGAACATAACCAACAGAAGCCAATATATGTGAACATCCTCAGAACCGAGTTCTCCCACCACAGCAAACCGTGAATACATCCTGAAAATCAGGAACCTGAAAATCAGGAATCTATCCTAAAATCCTATCTCATGAAGGGAATAGAGTCCTTTGAGGAGGATATAAAAAACTCACTGAAAGTAATACAGGAAATCACAGGTAAACAGGTGAAGGAATTGAATAAAGCTGTCTAAGACCTAAAAATGGAAAACAGTAAAGAAAACACAAATGGAGGCAAATCTGGAAATTGAAAACCTAGGAAAGATGTCAGGAATTACAGATGTAAGTATCACCAACAGAATACAAGAGATAGAAGAGAGAATCTCAGGTGTAGAGGATACCATAGATGAGACTGACACAATGGTCTGGGAAAATTCAAAACATAAAAAACTCCTAATCCAAAGCATCCAGGAAATTAAGGACACAATGAAAAGACCAAATCTAAGAATAATCAGAATAGAGGAAGATTCCCAGCTCAAAGGACCTGAAAATGCCTTCAACAAAATCATAGAAGAAAACATCCCCAACCTAAAGAAAGAGAGGGCCATAAAGGTACAAGAAGCCTATAGAACACCAAATAAATGGGACCAGAAAAGAAAACCTCTCATCACATAATAATCCAAACACTAAACGCACAGAGCAAAGAAAGAATTTTAAAAACTGCGAGGAAAAAGCACCAAGTAATATAAAAATGTAGACTTATGAGAATTTCACCAGACTTCTCAAAAGAGACTAAGGAAGCTAGAAGAGCCTGATCAGAGGTCCTGCAGATTATAAAAGAACACAATTGCCAACCCAGGCTACTATACACAGAAAAACTCTCAATCAACATAGATAGAAAAACCAAAATATCCTAGGACAAATCCAAATTCAATCAGAGATGATGCACCTAAACCTCAAGAGATTGAAGGTCCCAGGGAGTTTAGAGGTTGGTGGGGTGGGAGGTTCTGGAGTGGGGACATCCTTATGCAGCCAGGGGGCTGGGGAGGAGGTATGGGTTGTGGAACAGTTGGAGTGTAGATGAGGGGGGAGGATTAAATTTGGAGTGTAAAAAAAGAAAGAAAAAAGAACATAATTTTAATGATAATTATGATAAGATTTTAATATGCATTATCTCATAGAAAGCTTATCTGGAATCATTTTTAACTAAAAATTAATGTATATACATATTGTACATAAATAATATGTAAAACTCATTTAGAAATGACAAATCTTTGCATTAGTATGTGTGGTGTGTTTGTTTATGTGTGTGCATACACACACAAGCTTGGAGGGAAGTGGTGATGTGTATGTATGTGAATTTGTCTCTGTCAGGCTTTCTAAGGAAAGCCAACTAGAGCCTTAAGATGACTTTAAATTGATTGAAATATCAAGAAGAACATACAGAATGAGGTTTTGCTGTTATAAAGGCAGCAGTAGAGATTCTCATGGGTGCAATAAAATTTTGTGTTTGGAATATCCTGCCTATGCAGAACTAAAGAAAGGAGAAGGGAGAAACTTTATGTCTCTTTTTATCTTCAGCTGTGAGGAGAGAAAGAAATGAAAAACTTTAAAGGAAGTCATTAGTTTTAGCAGATGAAATTATATGCCTCTCAAGCCATGTTGAAATCCTAAATGCCCTAATGTGTAAAATGTGATGTTATTTAAAGTAGGTGCTAGTGGCCCCAGTAAAAGGGAATGTCAAGGTGGGAATATGGGAATGGGTGGGCGCGTAGGTGGGAGGAGGAATTCCCTCACAGAGGCGGGGAGGGGGAGGGGACACGGGGTTTCCAAAGAAAAGGGGAATCATCGGAAATGTAAATAAAGTATCAAAAATAAAAAAATAAATAAATAAATAAAGTAGGTCTTCCTTAATATTTTAATAGCTTAATAATATAAGGTAAGATGAGATTAATTATAGTGGATCCCAAGTTTACCACTACTATCCAATGACTGAATCACATTTAAATGTTACTAGTACCTGGTACATGAAGGCACATACATTCAAGATTAGTGTATTGTGAAACTAGAAATAGAGCAATTTATTTAGCCACAATCCATAATAAATAAATATCTCACAATTTTGGTGTCAAGATTTTTGTGAATGATAGCTAAAGTGTTGAGTAGTATGTTGATAAGGAGTAAAAATGTTTATCATTCAAAAGATACCTTTGTAAATACTAGGAAGTGTTAAGACCAGGAAGTTTTAATGTTTAGAAGAACAGAGGGTTAGTTGAGAAAAAAGAAAAACACTGATCATGTGATAAGAGGAAATCGTGAGTCTGTGATATCACTGAAGCTAAGGGAACATATATTTCCTAACAAGAGAAATGGATGACTAATATTCAAAGTTAATCAAAGTTAAAGTGATGTGGGAAAATGAAAGTATTTAACACTACAGGAGTTTTTGCAGACTTTCGACCAATATCTACAAAGGTTTGGCAGAATGGCAGAAAGCCTAGGAAATTTAGATAGTGACAAGGTGATTATTTTCTACCAGCTACTGTGGTTACTCATGAATGATTAAACTCTCCTGAATTTGTAACTTATCCTAGAAATAGACAGGAAACTTGTTTAGAATGTAAGAAAGCAGCCAGATGGGTCAGTGAACAGTCCTGGACATTGATCTGGAATCAATCAGTCATCTTACTGTGAAATTCATTGTTTATTATGCACTACTGATGATGAAGTGGAAATACCAGAATATAGGAGAATGGAAATATATAAATATAGAATTATAAATACATAAAATTGCCAGCATAATAATAATAATAATAATAATAATTAATAATAATTTATAAAAAGAATGGGTATACAAAGAGAAACATATAATCATGATAATTATTTTTATTTACACTTGTATATGCTTTTTATTCTAGAGCTTTCAGGTGTACTAATTACTAGAATGACATTTCTGCAGGGGTGTGTGTGCGTGTGTGTGTGTCTGCGTGTGTGTGCGTGTGTGCGCGCTATGAACTTGCTTCTTAGAACTCCTGTCACCGCGTCCTATACATTCAGGTCCCTGTGTCTCCACCTTCATTTCATTATAGAATGTCTTTCGTTTTCTCTCTTGATTTCTATCCTAACATATTTTTCATTCAGTAGTGAGTTGTTGAGTTTTCTTGATTTTGTACACATTTTGTTGTTTCTGTTGCTGTTGATATTTGGTTCTAATCAGTGGTGATCAGATAGGATGCAATGTGTTATTTCAGTTTTCTTGTATCTGTTGAGAATTGCTCTATATCCAAATTTGATAAATTTTGGAGGAAGTTTCGTAAGGTGCTGAGAAGACTGTATATTCTTTTATGTTTGCTTTCTTTCTGATTGTTTTTGTTCAATTCTGATGCATTAGTTTTTGTTTTAACTCATTATATGTCATTTAATTATTATCCCTTAGAAGATTTTTTATTTGATTTGATAAGATTATTTATTTATTTTATGTATGTAAGCACACTGTCCCTCTCTCCTCAGACACAGCAGAAGAGGGCATCAGATCCCATTACAAATGGTTGTGAGGCACCATGTGGTTGCTGGGAATTGAACTCAAGACCTCTGGAAGAGCAGTCAATGTTCTTTACTGCTGAGACATCTGTCCAGCCCAGTTTATTTTCTAATGAGAGATAGAAAGGGGAGTAGATCCAGATCAGAGCAGATGTGGGAAGAAGCTGGAAGGAATAGAGGGATAGAAAAGTGTAATTAGGATCTATTATGTGAGAAAGAAGCTATTTTCAATAAAAGTAGAAAATGCGTATGCTAAGGTTTATAAACATGTATTTAAAATTGTCATTCCTCTCTATAATGCTTCCATACTTGACATAATGCTATTAAAAACAATTTGTCATCCATTAAAAAAAAAAACCAAAATAACAAAGACTCATTGGCTCTTGGTCAGAATAAACTCATACAAATTAATCCCCCATTCCCTTTCTTCAAAGTGGTTGAAATCAAGGAATTTATTATACTTTGCTAACAAACATAGATTGTAATTGAATTTTAATTAGTGGGTTCATATGTTATATTTTTTTTCAATTTTATTAACTTAAGTATATGTAAAACATTTTTGTATGATTGTTAGAAATTTGATACTTTTCCCTTTCATCAACTGCAAATTATTAAAACAAACAATATAGGGAGAAAAATGCTGGATAGCTTTGTTTCACAGATTCCATAGTAAGAGGGTATGGAATGGCAGAGAGTTTAGAGTAACAGTTAGTGACACTACAGTTTGTTCTTTTCCTGAGTGTTGTATGGTGCTGTACTAGTGTAAACCACCCAGGAGACTAATTTAGAACACACCACTCCTGTTTTTACCTGTAAAGCTCCTGTCAGATATATATAATCTATTGTACTGAACGTCAGAAAAACTAGAGATATGCTCTCAGGCAGTTTCAGGTAGTGACAATGAATGAATAAAAGCCTCTTGTGTCTTTTAGTTTTTGTCAGTTATTTTTAAGATTTTTCTTAGAAGTATATACAGTTTTTTCTTTAGTCTATTCATCTCACTAAAGCTTTTTGGAAACTAACTTGTTAAACTATCACCCAGTTTGAAAAACAACAGAAGAGTTGCTGGTAATGCTTATTACTAGGTTTCTGCTTTGAACTATGATGCGTTTTATCAATTTTAATGAAGTGACTTATACATTAGATTTATAATTAATTCACCAGATTTATGAACAGTTTAATCCTTTGTAGGTATCTACATTCCCATAATTTTTGAGCTACTATAATCTGTCAAACATAAAGGGAAAGAGAGGAATTCATCCCTTCATATCAAAAGCAGCCCTAGAATATATCTATTTTCTATGAAGACTGGATTTCTGTCATAACCTCCCTTCTCAGTATCCACCATTTGCTGGATCACATCAGAGAGAGAGAGAGGTCAGGGGACCTCAGAAGTGGTCTCACTTCCACAGTCCTCTCCATTATATCTGAGGATTGACAGCCAGCAAGCACTGCACAGGCACAAACAGGCAGTAAAGGAGACACCATCAATGTTGTGATTTCTGCCCCCCAAAAATTTGTTACATGAATTAATTATTTTTGAATGCAATTGAAGGAAAAAACACCTTAAATAATTACATGACAAAAAGAACAAACATATTCTTTCTTATTTTTATTTATTTATGTTTCTAATGTTACCCCCCTTCCCAGTAAGAACAAACTTCTTAAAGAAATGAAATAGAACAGTTTTTGAATCTGAGAAATTTAACAAAACAAACCTCTACATAAAATTCCTGATATTCCAGCTGTGGATTCTATTGTGACTTCCAATTTAGTGAGATTTTGAGGATTTTTAGTGTATATGCTTTCTTGCTATAGAGCACAGATTAGGATGAACAGATATATTTCTGCACATACAACACATGGTCCGTGGTCAAAGACATATCTGTCCTTTAAACACTTTCTCCCTTACAGGACACTAAAAAATAAATAAATAAATAAATAAATAAATAAATAAATAAATAAATAAATAAATAAATAAATCTTTCTTTAAATTCTCAAATGGGTGAGACCAGACATTAGCTCTAAATCATGTGACAGCTTGGCTCCAGTAATGTCTGGTTGGAAAAACTCAGCCTCTATCAATGTAGCTCCATGGGAATCAGGTCTCAGGGATGAGTGCTAAGGATATACTAAAGCAATAAACTGATATCTGATACAAATAATATATGGTTTTGCAAATATATACACACTATCACCTAAACATTGGCAACCACCTGCCCAAATATTCTTTATGCATGGAACAAGTGATATTAAGTCGGAACAGACTTGGAAACTCTATCCCCAGTTCCTAACCTCAGTAGGTAGAAGCACCTCTACCTGGTGTCTTCTTGGTAAACTCCTCTTTTTTTATGTAATGAAATTATGTGTAATTCTTTACATTATGCCAATTAATTTGTGGTGAGATTTCTCAAAATATTCCTTATGATAATGGAGGATGGCCCTGAAATTAAGAGCATGTGGTTTTCTAGCAATGTAAATTCAGTTTCTACTAACCACATAGGGTAGTGCAAAACTGCCTACAACTCCAGAACAATAAATACCACATTCACAATATAATACAGTATTAACTATAAATAAATTCTATGAATCATCTCCTACCAAAAACTCGGCCTTAATTCTTCAATTTTATAATAGTGATGTATGTTACAGTATTATTTAGTAGCTCATGGTAACCTTGTAGATACATTTTCCATCCCATATCTATGACTGTGATGATTTTCCTTGGAATAATCTATAACTTGTCTTCATCGGACCAACTCTGACAGCATCAGTTACTCAGCCCCTTATGTGTTTAGCTGACAGTGCTCATACATTTACCTTTAAAACATTTATTTAGTATTTATACAAATTATACTCCATTTGTCTTTGGAGCTCTTTAAATAAGTATTTATACAGTTTTTAATGCAAAGCTTCCTTGTTATATTCCCTGTTCTATAAAATTCCTCTTTAAATTAATTAGTGTATTGTATAGAATAAGGTAGCATTCAATAAGTATTTATTAACTACTCTGTTGAGCTAAAGAATCTATTTTCAGCTCCTGTATACATGTTTAGACCTACTTAAATTCAAATTAAAGTGAGATAATGTTGACTTGGCACTATGTTGTTGAAATTTTCATTTTATGGTGTGCAAGCAAAGCGAATCTCTATGGAGATCCCCAGCATTAAATATTGACTTCAGTTTCTAGAACTGCATAGTCATCACACAAATGTGCTTATCTTTGGCAAAGTACCCCTCTAAAATTCATTTGCTTACAGTTAATTTGAAGTATTTTTTTTAAACAGGCATTTTAGTTTTTGATCGATCATTGAAATCTTAAAGAAGACCTGGATGCTGCACCAGCTTCTCCTCCTGGATTTTGGTGTTGCTCTTTTACTGAATTTCGGTCTGAATCTATAATAGAAAAACTGTAACTGTCTCTTTTACCCATCTCAGCTTATATTTCATCTCTCAGCCTTGACACTCCAGGTGTCCTTTCTGTTGTCTGTCCTTTTACAGTTGGCAGGCCCTCATGGTAGGGCAACTGCAGAATGTGTACACATCATTGCAGCACTTTATTATTATAAAATGTTATTCATAAAATGTCTTCAGTTTCTGATGCCAACACACAAAGCAAACTTAGAGTATTTGATCCAGAAATAACAAAACAATATACTAGAATCTTTGTGAAAGCTAACCTTCACTGAGCATAGTTTGCTTCTGTTACAGGTTTGGGCAGTTCTCAGTCAGTACAGCAGGTGTCCAACAAACATGAAGACCTATGTTTGCTCCACAGCATTCAGGAAGAGTCAGGTATGATACACATTAGTAAGTCTAAAACTAGGGTTCAGACACGTGAAACCTGGGTCTCACTGGGTAGTCAGTCTCGCTGAATTGATGAGTTCTATGTCCACAGAGAGAGGCTTCTTTAAAAGCTAAGATGATAGAGTTTGGGAAACATATCACAGTGACCTCTTTTTTTTTTCCTTTCCAGAGACCATTGATTGGTTTATATTAATAGTAATTATATTGGCATTGGTGGCAAATGTGCTTTCATATAGTTTATTACTTATTTTTGGAAACCACTCACTTTAAATAAAAATCAGTCCTTTAGTGGAATGAAGGATCTAGTAGATCTTCACAAGTGGACAGAATGTAAAATAATATTACATATTTGTTTGATAAACATTGAAATGAAACTTTATTGTATATAAAAATAAATGTTACAAAAACTAAGATTTGCTAAATGCAATCATCAGAAGTCAAGGAAGCATAAGGCACAGATGCAGTAATTACTGAAGTGCTAAGAGGAAACCACATATGTGTGTAACAATAAGTTTGACATCTAAGACAGTTTGCACTGCATGGATATCCAAACAGGAAGAATAAATTAGAACAGTCACTAGTGCTTTTGCCTGTTTCTTTTTTTTTCCTTGTCCTCATTATGACAAGTTCTGTTTTGTTAGAATTTATTCTTTTTAAACTTGTTTTTGCCTGTAGCATAGTCATTGATATTTTAGTCACAAATGGACTTATTATAACAAATATTTCACCTTTGCTAAGTCATCTAAAAAAGAAGACAGGATGCTCATCCCCTGCATAAGGTTTCTCTCTGTAACATCCCTTCTGATTGCTATTTATTCAGAGAGTGGAGGTTGAGCTCTCACATTGATTGATGTTTTATTTTGTTAAAACTCAAGGGAACCAGATACAGTTCTTCGGGAATAAAGCTCGATATTATGCACACGTTATTTTATAACCCTAATTTCAGTACAACCTTCTTCTTGTAATTACAGATGAAGGCACAACATTTCTTTGCTCATTGATCAAACAACATAAGCTTTTCTTTAAAGGAGTTAGAAACCAACAAAGTGAAATAAACTTTCACTCCCTATCAAACAAAAACTACTTTCATTTTTTTCCTCATTCAAACAAATAGGTAGACACTATGGAGATACAATATAAAATAAGAAAAGGTTCTCTCTCTCATGAGTAAAAATTTTCTGGAAAAGTCCAGTAGTTTATAGCTTGGCTATTGGATAATAACTCAAGATGACCATTGTATAATTTTAATTTTAAGGAGTCATGTAAAAACTTAAAAAGTAAAAAAAAAAAATGTTTAATAATGCATTTTATTTTACTATATACATCTATATTTTCTTTGAACTAGAATAAAACCATTATTGAGATACTTTAATGTATTCTCTAATACAAGTGAACTAAGATTTCATCTGTATTAAATACTAACAAGACCTCTCATTTACAAGTATCTTCCAGATGTCTATTAACAATGACAGTTTTTCAAAAGCAACATGTTTGAAAATATTGATATGACACCAAAAATATATGGCATTCTAAAGAAACAACACCTAGTTGGGCAAGGGTTAGTCAATCGTGCTTTTCTTTATATTAATCAATTAATATAATACCAAAACATGTATCTGGAGTTGATAACTATACTCTATTTCAGATGTATAGAAAAATAAAAGGAGACTATAGTGAAATTTTTGAATAAATACATTGTACAGCCTAAAATGTAGTATATTTTAGAGTTTGAATACATATGAAGATTTTACAACCACTCTGGAATCAGTTTGGCGGAACCTTAGAAAATTGGACATAATACTATCTGAGGACCCTGCTATACCACTCCTGGGCATATACCAAGAAGATGCTCCAACATTTAATAAAGATACATGCTCCACTATGTTCATAACAGCCTTATTTATAATAGCCAGAAGCTGGAAACAATCCAGATGTCACTCAACAGAGGAATGGATGCAGAAAATGTGGTACATTTACACAATGGAATACTACTCAGCTATTAAAAACAATGACTTCATGAAATTTGCAGGCAAATGGATGGAACTTGAAAATATCCTGAATGAGGTAACTCAGTCACAAAAGAACACACATGGTATGTACTCACTGATAAGCAGATATTAGCCCAAAAGTTGGGAACACCCATGATTCAATTCACAGCAACTGTTGTACTGAGCATGGGGTCCCAGATGGAGGAATTGGAGAACGGACTGAAGGAGCTGAGGGAGTTTACAGCCCTATGGGGAGGGAGCAACAGGGTCAACTGGTCAGGCCCCCCAGTGCTCCCAGAGACTGGACTAACAACCAAAGAATGCATATGGAGGGGCCCATGGTGCTGGCCACGTATGTGGCAGAGGAGGGCCTTGCTGGCCATCAGTGGGAGGAGAGGCCCTTGGGTCTGAGAGTGTTAGATGCCCCAGTATAGGGGAATGCCAGGGAGGGAAGAGGGGAATGGGTGGGTGGGGGAATACATTCATAGAGGCAAGTGGAGGGGGGATGGAATAGGGGGTTTCCAAAGGGGAGACCTGGAAACGGGAAAACATTTGAAATGTAAATAAAGTATCAAAAAAAGTAGGGATTACATGCTATAATAGACCATACTCATCACAGATGACATCCCTTCTTCAACCCTCAGATTGTTTTATCTACTGTGATTCACTGAACATAGAATGGCCCCCGTTGCATGAAAAGTTATACATGTAGCACTGGATTCTACGAAATCAAGAAATTTGCCAGGGTTTTAAAATTATTCCTCAAAATACATTTTAAAATATATTATATTAAAGACACTTGTTTCAAGTTTTGTATACAATATGTTTTCCAAAATCTTCAAATATATAATATTATTTTTCATAAATGGTGAAAATTAGAATGATAATTCCATACTTGCATCTTGGCCTACCAGATTTATCTGCAAATGCTTACCCATTCTGATTGTATGAGATCATACAAATTTAGTTTCATTTTATAATTAAAAATTCTTACTTTTTATTATCTATTTGACCCATGTCCTCTTTAAAAGAGTATGATCTTTTACAGTTCATATCTGTGATTATGAAGCTTTTGTCTCCTACCCAAGATTTCATTATTGGAACATGACACATATGCATTTCTCCATCTGACATAAATACTTTTCTTTCCTTCCCTCACTCCTTCCTTCATTCTCTTCTGATAAACTGGGTCTCTACTTTTTTGACCACATTAACTTTATAGAAACTGCAGTTGACCAAGTTGACTTTGATTATTCATGTATATTCTCCATGACTCATTCTTCCAACGAGCTGAGAATGAAAGCTCAGGCTATCCTGACTGGGTATTTATTTTGGAATTTCCAGTATTTGTAATAATTATTAAAATGATTAGGCTTTTTATTCAAGTATTAATTTTATTCAGAAAAGCCAGAAATAATTCTTATGAGACTTTCAGATACTTTATGGCTCACTGGAAATGGAGATCTTGAAATGACAATTATCTAGTCCTTAAATCACTACAATTATTTCCATATGGCTTGACTTCATATGAAACTGCTAAAGCTAATTAGCAAATTATTGAAATAAATCATATTACAGCATACAGCTCTTCTTTTTTTACAGATATCTTCCTACTTGATGTCATACTTTTTAGTGAAATAGCATATATTTTAAAATTGAATATATCCTAAAAGTGAACTTTTAAAAATCCAGGAAAGAAGTATCAAACCCCTGATATGCAGATCAAAAAATATCATTGGTACCCACAATTCTTTTTGTCTTCCAATACAACAGGAAAATGGTAGAAAGGTGGCATGTTTACCATTTGTAAGAAGCCTATCTATAAGTCAACAGGGAGATGTCTTAGGGGCATAGCCCTCTAAAAATGATTATTATCTTTTACTTTTGTGTTGAATTTTCTGTCTGTATCACAAATGATCTTCAAAGTTGATGCAGTGTACATTTTATAATAAGAAACACATTCTAAAACTAGAAGGAAACAACCCTGTGTATGTGTATAGTGTGCATGTCTCTTTCTGTGCTTCTTGGTTCTGATCTGTTAACTGAAGATATCAAAGACATAATTGTCTTACCCACATTTGCAGTTTGGATGGTGGTATGATGCTGAAAGCTCTGTATAGCTTCATGTAGTTCCTACAGTGTCACTGTTCTCTGTTGGGTGCTGCTGATACCAGGAACTCTCCTATAAAACCCCCATCAGCACCAGTTTTGTAGATTTCCTGAAAGAAGTCATCTTACTAGGGTTCCAGGCTGTGGCTGACATCTGCTGGAGTCTAAAATTGCTGAGGACACTGTGTTGGCTATAGTTATATCAACAAGAAGTATGAAGGTAAAGGTCATTTGTAGAAGTTTTAATACCATAGAAAACTACAACCAGCCACTGACTGAGTGTTAATCCAGACTACCATCTAATGCAAAGTGAGGTAGTATCCTTTTTAGAATAATTAGAAATTAACATCTAAAGTAATTTTATCTCTTGTGTTTACAGATGGCAATTGGTTTGGTTGCTATCACTCTACTTATATATTGAGTTAATTTTATGTAAGTTTTTAATATTTGGTAGCAAGTGTTCCTCTAATTTTCCCATTTTAGCTTTCTTTACATCCCTTCTATTCAGCTCACTCTTTCAAAAATTTATTTCGTAATTATCCTAAACCTTACATTCAGTTGAATAATTTTCATTTTTTAAATATCTAAACTAAAATTCATATTATTAAAGTAAGCTTATCTTTACTTTCTGAAATCTATCTTTGAATAAGAGTAGTATTATAATTCTAAATACACAGTTTTCAAATTTTGTTTCCATTTAAATTTAATAGTTTTCACACAAAAACATGTATTTCTTGTTGTTGTCGTTTCTTTCCCCCAAGTATTGTGCCATAATTTTAGTAACAATCTAAATTTTAAATTATCATCAGTTGATCTCTATGGGCAGCCTCCTCTTCTCCAGAGGAAAAGGAGGACCAGTGGGTCTGAGGAAGAAAGAAGTTGTGGAGAACTGTGCTGAGTGGAAGAAGGGGATACTGCAGTCCGATATAGTGTGTGAGAGAAGAATGGATTAATAGATTTTATTTTTCGCATTGTGCTAACTATTGCCAGAAGCTTCTCTTATAAGGGTTGAATAATGACCTGCTATATGGGTATAACAGCTTTTCATTAGGAGTCATTTTATTGCTAATTTCTATTAGAATAATATTAGCGGTATCTAGTCTCAGGTTTTTGGCCACTTTAACAATCTCAAGTATGGGTTCAATCTGCTGGAGTAGCCCATAAATCAAATAGAGAAACAGCACTTGGCTGTGACCATACTACAGTTGTGGCAACTGTACTAGAATAACTTGCTAGCAAGACATTGTTAGAGGCTGCAGTTTTTGTACCTGGATGTTACTAAGGATTAAGCTTCTGTTCCAGTATCACTGAAACTATCTTACAGGAGCCTGAATGTTAATCAGTAGGAGTGAAACTTCTAGCTACCTGATCACCAATGAGACTCAGATTACCAAATTATACTCACTTTTTAAAATGGGCACTGAAAAGTTAAACCCACTTCCACCTGCTTGCATAGCAAAGGCTTTAATGACTGAGCCACCTGCTGACTACTCTTTAGATTCATTAAAGCAGACCATATCGCATTAAACAGAGATAATCTGTTTTATTCCTGTCATGTTTCTATCCCCATTCTTTTTCTTGCTTAATTTCTCTGTCACAAAATTCAGTGGCATATTAATAAGTAGTAAATGTGGAAACCCTTCTCTATTCCTACTTTTATTTATTTTATTTTTGATACTTCATTTACATTTCAAATGTTTTACCCTTTCCAGGTCTCCCATTTGGAAACCCCCTATCCCATCCCCCCCTCCCCTGCCTCTATGAGGGTATTCCCCTACCTACCCACCTGCCCACCCACCCACCCGCCCACCCACCCTGGCATTCCCTTATACTGGGACATCTAACACTCTCAGATCCAAGGGTCTCTCCTCCCACTCTAGGCCAACAAGACCCTCCTCTGCCACATATGTGGCCATTACCATGGGTCCCTCCATATGTATTCTTTAGTTGGTGGTTCAGTCTCTGGGAGCACTGGGGGATCAGGCCAGTTGACACTGTTGCTCCCATGGTGCTGCAAACCCCCTCAGCTCCTAAAGTCCCTTCTCTAAATACTTCATCTGGGACCCCATGCTCAGTCCAACAGTTGCTGTGAATTGAATCATAGGTGTTCCCAACTTTTGGGCTAATATCTGCTTATCAGTGAGTGCATTACATGTTGGAGCATCGTCTGGGTGTATGCCCAGGAGTGATATAGTTGGATCCTCAGGTAGTATTATATTCATATTACTGAGGGTCTGCCAAACTGATTTCCAGAGTGGTTGTACCAGCTTGCAATCCCACCAGCAATGGAGGAGTGTTCCTCTTTCTCCGCATCCTCACCAGCATCTGCTGTCACCTGAGTTTTTGGTCTTAACTATTCTGAGTGGTGTGAGGTGGAATCTCAGGATTGTTTTGATTTGCATTTCCCTGATGACTAAGGATGTTGAATATTTCTTTAGGTGCTTCTCAACCCTACGAGTTTCCTCAGTTGAGAAGTCTCTGTTTAGCTCTGTTCCCCATTTTTTGATAGGTTTATTTGGTTCTCTGAAGTCTAACTTCTTGAGTTCTTTTTATATATTGGATATTAGCCCTCTATCAGACATAGGATTGGTAAAGATCTTTTCCCAATCTGTTGGTTGCCATTTTGTCCTATTGACAGTGTCCTTTGCCTTACAGAAACTTTGCAACTTCATGAGGTCCCAGTTGTTAATTCTTGATCTTAGAGCATAAGCCATTGGTGTTTTTTCAGGAACTTTTTTCCTGTGCCCATGTGTTTGAGACTTTTCCTCACTTTCTCTTTTATTAGATTCAGTGTATCTGGTTTTATGTGGAGGTCCTTGATCTACTTGGACTTGAGCTTTGTACAGGGAGATAAGAATGGATCAATTTGCATTCTTCTATATGTTGACCATTCTGATGTTGGATTTCTTGTTTGTACTAAGGGAATAGTCCACTGTGAATTGATCAGCAGCAGCAACAACCATAACAGCAACAATACTAAGACCCCTTTAAAATCTCCTAGAACAGAACATCTAAATTTTATAAAAGTAATCATTAAAAGATGAATACAGATACCCCTTGAACTTTTGCATGAGGATGTAAGGGAAGAAATTCCTAAATAGCTTACATGACTCAAATATGAGTTTTGAATGCAGAGATAAAATAATGTGATGAATATATAGAGAATAATCAATAAAATATTTAACAGTAGAACTCAACCAAGTTTTTTTCATAGATGAAGCAATGACTCAACATATACAAATTACAAATTATAAAACATAATGTCATACACAAAAATTAAGCTCATGAATGATATCACTATTTCAATAGATATAAAAAGATCATATGGCAATTTAAACCTCTGTCTACAATAACATTCCCAAAGAGATGAGAACGCAAAGATCAACTCTTAACTTACTGAGGATAAATAACCAGTGCATAGACAGTACTGTACTGAAAGCACTAGACGCATTCTTTTAAAATTATGAATAAGGACAGGGAACTACAAGCAGACTGGGACAAGAGCCTTCCAGTTTCCATCTGCAACCAGGGACCTCAGTCTGTGCCACAGAGCTCCATAGCCAAATAGCACTGGGAGAAAGTGAGCATCTGAAGAGTGTGGACAAGAGAGTGGAGGTAAGACTAGCACCACTGCTCAGCAGGACCCATCTGGAACCCTCAGGACACAGTGACCGATGAGCAGCCTGGGACAAGAGCCTTCTGGTTAATGCCTGTGGTCTGTGCCACTGAGCTCCATACCCAAATAGTGCAGGGAAAGAGTTAGCCTCCCAGAAATGTGGACAAGCCTGTGAGCAGGGGTAAGGCCAAAGGGACCAGCCCAGAACCCTCAAGACACAGGGACTGAGGAGTGGACTTCCAGTTTCCTTCTGTAGCTGGGGAGCTGATCCTGTGACACAGGGCTCCATACTCAAATAGTGCCAGGAGAGATGGTCTCTCAGGAGTGCCAATACACCTTCGAGCACAGGAAGACCACCACTTCTGTTCAAATTCCTCGATCAAGAGGGACCCTCGGATAGCCATCAGAACAGAGGAACCAAGGAACAGCCAGGGACAGGATCCTTCTGGTTTCTGACCTTGTACCACAGCTCTCCAAACCCAAATTACTCCCAGAGAGAGCTGGTCTCCAAGGAGTAATGATTTAAAGGCCTGTAGGAAGGACAAGCCACAGTCAGAGAGAGCAAGACCAGCTAACACCAGAGATAACCAGATGGCAAAAGGCAAGGGCAAGAACATAAGGAACAGAAACCAAGGCAACTTGACATCAGTAGAACCCAGTTCTCTCACAAAAGTGAGCCCTGGATACCCCAAGACACCGGAAAGCAAGATTCAGATTTAAAATCACTTCTCATGATGATGATAGAAGACTTTAAGAAGGAAATAAATAACTCCCTTAAAGAAATACAAGAGAACACAGGTAAACAGCCAGAAGCCTTGAAGAGGAAATACAGGAAAACACAATCAAACAGGCAAAGGAAATGAACAAAAACATCCAAGATCTAAAAATGGAAAGAGAAACAATAAAGAAATCACAAAGGAAGACAACCCTGGAGATAGAAACCATAAGAAAGAGATAAGGACTCTTAGATGCAAGCATCACCAACAGAATACAAGAGACAGAAGAGAGAATCTCAGGTGCAGAAGATACCATAGAAAACATTGACAAAACAGTTAAAGAAAATGCAAAACACAAAAAGCACCTAACCCAAAACATCCAGAAAATCCAGGATACAATGAGAAGACCAAACCTAAGGATAATAGGTATCAAAGAGAGTGAAGATTCCCAACTTAAAGGACCAGTAAATATCTTCAATAAAATTATAGAAGAAAGCTCCCCTAACCTAAATAAAGAGATAAACATAAACATTCAAGAAGCGTACAGAACTCCAAATAGATTGGACCAGAAAAGAAATTCCTCCTTTTATATAATAGTCAAAACACCAAATGCACAAAACAAGGAAAGAATATTAAAAGCAGTAAGGGAAAAAGGTCAATTAACATATAAAGGCAGACCTATCACAATTACACCAGACTTCTCACCAGAGACTATGAAAGCTAGAAGATTCTATACAGACCTCATACAGACCCTAAGAGAACACAACTGTCACCCCAGGTTGCTATACACAGCAAAACTCTCAATTACCATAGAGGGTGAAACCAAAATATTCCATGACAAAACCAAATTGACACAGTATATTTCCACAAACCCAGCTCTACAAATGATAATAGATGGAAAACAGCAACACAAGGACGGAAACTACACCCTAGAAAAAAAGCAAGACAATAATCTTTCAACAAACTCCAAAGAAGATAGCCACACAAATATAAAAATAACATCCAAAATAACAGGAAGCAACAATCACTATTTCTTAATATCTCTTAGCATCAATGGACCCAATTCCCCAATAAAAAGACATAGGCTAACAGACTGGATTCATAAACAGGACCCAGCATTTTGCTGCATACAGGAAATGCACCTCAGAGTTAAAGACAAACACTACCTCAGAGTAAAGGGCTAGAAAATAATTTTCTGGGCAAAGGGTCCCAAGAAACAGGCAAGAATAGCCATTCTAATTTCAGATAAAATTGACTTTCAACCAAAAGTCATCGAAAAAGACAAAGAAGGACACTTCATTATCATCAAAGGAAAAAAGTCTACCAAGAAGAACTCTCAATTATGAACATCTATGCACCAAATGCAAGGGCACCCACATTCATAAAAGAATTTTATTGAAGCTCAAAGCACACATTGTACCTCACACATTAATAGTGGAAGACTTCAACAGCCCACTCTCATCATGGACAGATCTTGGAAACAAACTAAACAGAGACACAGTGAAACTAACAGAAGGTATGGACCAAATGGATTTAACAGATATCTATAGAACATTTCATCCTAAATCAAAAGAATATACCTTCTTCTCAGAACCTCATAGTATTTTCTTCAAAATTGAACATGTAATTGGTCACAAAAGAATCACAAACTAAACAGAGACACAGTGAAACTAACAGAGGTAATGAACCAAATGGACTTAACAGATATCTACAGAACATTTCATCCTAATTCAAAAGAATATACCTTCTTCTCAGCACCTCATGGTACCTTCTCCAAAATTGATCACATAATCGGTCACAAGACAAACCTCCATAGATACAAGATGATTGAAATAATCCCATGCCTCCTATCAGATCACTACGGTTTAAGACTGGTCTTCAATGGCAGCAATAATAACAGAAAGCCCACATACACATGGAAGCTGAACAATGCTCTACTTAGTGACAACTTGGTCAAGGAAGAAATAAAGAAAGAAATTAAAGATTTCCTTGAATTTAATGAAAATGAAAGTGCAACATACCCAAACTTA
>JAPYYD010000685.1:0-18131 GCA_028551405.1 Uromys caudimaculatus | reverse complement strand
CACAGAACTGTGCATCCTATACCACAGATATTGGCTCGGCCTTGTGCATTGCTACTCTATTCCCAATAGTTAAGAAATGAAAACAAAGTAAATGTCCTTCAACCAAGGAATAGATAAAGAAAATGTGGTATGATCTGGCCACTGCTATACTGGCCTGCTGGACAAGGAAGATCCAGGTCTGCCTAATAAGAAACAACCAGGTTAGATCCCTTTCTCCCTTTTCCCCAGCCCATCTGCCAGGCATGCCCAACTGCCCTGAGCTAGCTGCCGTCCCTGGAGCTACACTGTCTGGCCATTGCTTTGCAGGTCTCCATAAAGGCCTGACAAACAAGAAATATCCAGACCCACTGAATAAGGAACATCAAAGCCTGTTACAAAAAGAACATCCAGTCTAAGGCTGTCCACAGGAGGCTTGCTGCATGGGGGACATCCAAACTAGGTCTGTCATCCAGATACCTGTTACACCACAAACATTCAGGGACAACGAAATGGCTAAAGGACAACATAAGAACACAAACAACAAGAGTCAGTGTAACGTGACAGCTTCAGAGCAAAGCTATCCCACTACATTGATCCTTGGATATTCTAACATAACTGAAGCACAAGAAAATGACCTTAAAAATCAACCTTTAAAAGATGATAGGTATCTTTAAAGAGGAAATGAATAAATCCTTCAAAGAAATACAGAAAAATACAATCAAAGATGTAGAGACCTTTAAAGAGAAAACTAATAAATCCCCTTTAAAATATGAGAAAATACAATTAAACAGGTGAAGGAAATGAATAAAACTTTCAAGACCTGAGAATGGAAATTGAAGCAATAAGGCAAACAACCTGAGGGAATCCTGGAGATGGAAAACTTAGGAAAGAGAACAGGAACAACAGATGCAAGCATCACCAACAATACAAGAGATGGAAGAGAGAATCTCAAGCATAGAAGAAATTATAGAAGAAATTGATACATCAGTCAATGAAAATGCTACATCTAAAAAAATTCTGACACAAAGTACTCAGGAAATCTGGGATACTATGAAAACACCTAACATAAGAATAATAGGAACAGAACAGGGTGAAGAGTTCCAGCTCTGAGGACCAGAAAATATTTTCAACAAAATCATAGAAGAAAAATTTTGCAGCCTAAGGAAATAGATACCTATAAAAATACAAAAACCTTACAGAACACCAATTAGATTGGACCAGAAAACAAAACAGAACAAAACAAAACAAAAAACATCAAACTCCTGTCACATAATAATTAAAACACAAAATCTACAGAACAAAGAAAGAATATTAAAAGATGCAAGGGAAAAAGGCAAAGTAACATATAAAGTTAAACATATCAGAATTACAACCTATTTCGCAACAGAGACTCTTAAAACTAGAAGGGCCTGGACAGCTGTCTTAAAGACTCGAAGAAACCACAGATGCCAACCTAGACTGCCTCAATCACAATAGATAGAGAAAACAAGATATTCCAAGACAAATCCAAATTTAAACAATATCTAGACACAAATTCAGCCCTACAAAAAATGATTGATGGAAAATTTCAACTCAAGGAGTTTAACTACCCACAAGAAAACACAGGAAATAAATGATTCTACACCAGTGAATACAAAAGGGAAGGGCACACAAATACACACACATACACATACACACACACACAGACACACACACACACACAAACACTAACACTATCAACATCAAAATAGCAAGAACTAACAATCATTGGTCATTAATATTTCTCAATATCAATGGACTCAATTCCTTCTAAAAAAAGATACAGGCTAACAGAATGGATATGAAAATAGGACCCATCTTCTTTTGCATACAAGAAACACACTTCAGCAACAAAGATAAACACTACATCAGAGTAAAGGTCTGGAAAAGTTTTCTAAGCAAATGGACTGTACTGACTGGTTTTGTGTCAACTTGACACAAACTGGAGTTATCACAGAGAAAGGAGCTTCCCTCAAGAAAATGCCTCCATGAGATCCAGCTGTAAGGCATTTTCTCAATTAGTGATCAAGTGGGGAGGGCCCCTTGTGGGTGGTACCATCTGTGGGCTGGTGGTCTTAGGTTCTATAAGAAAGCATGCTAAGTAAGCCAGGGGAAGCAAGCCAGTAAGTAACATCCCTCCATGGCCTCTGCATCAGCTCCTGCTTCCTGACCTGCTTGAGTTCCAGTCCTGACTTCCTTTGGTGATGAACAGCAACGTAGAAGTGTAAGCTGAATAAACCCTTTTTTCCCCAACTTGCTTCTTGATCATGATGTTTGTGCAGGAATAGAAACCCTAAGACATGGACCCAAGAAGCAAACTGGAGCAGCCATTCTAATATCTAATAAAATAGACTTTTGATCAAAATTAATCAGAAGAGACAGGACACTTCATACTCATCAAATGGAAAATCTACCAAGATGACATCTCAAATCTGAACATCCATGCCCCAAATACATGGGTACCCATATTCATAAAAGAAACATTACTAAGACTTAAATCACACATCAAACTCACACATTAATAGTAGGAGAGATCAACATCCCACTCCTACAAATTGACAGGTCATCAAGACAGAAACTAAACAAAGAAATAATGAAACTAACAGACAGTATGAATCAAATGGATGGAACACATGCCTACATAACATTTTACCCAAACACGCAAAGAAAAAAAAATACCTTCTTCTCTGCTACTCATAGAACCTTCTCCAAAATTGACCATTTAGTCAGTCACAAACCAGGGAAATTAAAATAACTCCTTGTACTTATCAGACCACCATGGATTAAAGTTGAACTTCAACAACAGAAATGACAGAAAGCCTAAAAACCCATAGAAACTGAACAACTTTCTACTTAATGATTGTTGGGGTAAGAATAAAAACAAAGAAAAAAGTTAATGATTTTCTAGAATTCAATGATAATGAATTCACAAACTTATGGGACACAATAAAAGCAATGATAAGAGGAAGTTCAATCAAGAGGAGGGAAGACCAAAGAGTGGATGCTTCAGTCCTACTTAGAAGGGGAAACAAAATAATCAAGGGAAGTAGAGGGTGGGAGTGACTTGGGAGGAAGAGAAAAGGGGGAGGGGAAAAGAGGGGAAGAATCAGGTATGGGAGGAGATGGAGGAGATGTACAGAGAACCAGGAAATTGAACAGAGGTGTGTATCAATGGGGGATGGGGAAGTGGGGGTAGCAACCAGAAAGTTTCAGATCCCAGGAAAGCAAGAGCCTCCCAGGACCCCACGGGGATAACAATAGCTGAACTACCCCACAAAGGGGAGGGAGAACCTATTGAGACCATATCCAGAGGTTAGTCATGGACCCCCAGTTGAGGGATGGGGCCACCCACCCATCTCCAAAATGTGAACCCAGAATTTCTCCTGTCTAAAGGAAATACAGGGACAAAGAGTAGAGTAGAGACTGAAGGAAAGGTCATCCAGACACTGTCCCACCTGGGGATCCATCTCATATACAGTCACCAAACCCAGACACTATTGTGAATGCCAAGAAGTGCTTGCTGACAGGAGTCTGATACAGCTGTCTCCTGAAAGGCTTTGCCAGATAAGGACCAATACAGATCCGGATGTTCACAGCCAACCATTGGTCTGAGCACAGGGACCCCAACAGAAGAGTTAGGGGAAGGACTGAAGGAGCTGAAAGGGCCTTATCTGGCATCAATGGGAGGGGAGGCCTTTGGTCCTGTGAAGGCTTGATGTCCCAGTGTAGAGGAATGCTAGGGTGGTGAGGTAGAATTTGGTAGGTGTGTGGGGGAGCACTCTTTGACAAAGAATCCAAAATCATACAATGTAAAATAAAACTATCTCTAACAAATGATGCTACTCTAACTAGATGCCTGCACGTAGAAGAATGCAAACAGACCCATATCTATTATTCTGCATAGAACTCAAGTTTGAGTGGATCAAAGACTTCAAAATAAAGCTGGACACACTAAATCTAATAGAAGAGAAAGTGAGGAACCTCCTTAAATTCACTGGCACAAGAGAGAATTTCCTGAACAGAACATCAGTAGCTCAGGCACTAAGATCAACAATTAATAAATGGGACCTCATGCAACTGAACAATTTTTGTAAGGCTAGCACACCATCAATAGGAAAAATGGCAGCGTAGAGAATGGGTAAAGATCTTCATCAACGCTACATCTAACAGAGAACTAATATCCAAAACATAGAAAGAATTCAAGGAAATAGACATCAAAAAACCAAATAACCCAATTATAAAATGGGGTACAGAGGTAAACAGAGAATTCTCAACAAGGAATCTTGAATGGCCAAGAAGGACTTAAAGAAATGTTCCAAATCCTTATTCGTCAGGGAAATGAAAATCAAATCAACCCTGAGTTTCCATCTTATATCCATCAGAATAACTAAGATCAAAAACTTGAGGGACATCACATGCTTGTGAGAATGTGGAGAAAAGGAAACACTCCTCCTTTGCTGGTGGGAGTGCAAACTTGTACAACCTCTTTGGAAATCAATTTGGTGGTTTCTCAGAAATTTGAGAATAGTTCTACCTCAAGACCCAGCTATATCACTCCTTGACATACACCAAAAGATTCTCCACTATACCACAGGAACACTTGATCAAATATGTTCATAGCAGATTTATTTGTAATAGCCAGAAACAGGAAACAACCTAGATGTCCCTCAACTGAAAAATGGATAAAGAAAATGTGACACATCTACACAATGGAATAGTATTCAGCTAATAAAAACAAAAACATCATGAAATTTGCAAGCAAATTGATGGAACTTGAGTATATCACCCTGAGTGAGGTAACTCAAACCCAGAAAGACACATATGGTATGTACTCACTTATAAGTGGACATTAGCCATAAAATGTAGGATAGTCGTGTTACTCTCCACAGACCCAAAGAAACTGGGTAATAAGGAGGGCATAAGGGAGGATGTGTGAATCTCACTCAGAAGGGGAAACAAAATATTCATCAGAAGTGAATGGAGGGGGGTAACTTGGTAGGAGACAGGGTGAGGAGGGGTATGGGGATAGTGATCAGTTGTGTGGGAGGGGGCAGGAGAGGACTGGGAGTAAGAATGGAAATCAGTGGGGAACATCTCTGTGACCAGCAGGAGATCTGGGATTGAGGAGGCTCTAAGGAGTCTATGGGGGTGGCCCTACCTGAGATTCCAACCAGCAGAGGATATAAAGACATAGAAACTGAAGTGGCCACCTCCGGTAGCTAGGCAGGACTTCCAGTGGAAGGAGAGGGACATCAACCCACCCTCAAAACCTTTAACCCCAAATTTGTCCTGCCTACAAGGTGTGCAGGGATAAAGATGGAGCAGAAACTGAGGAAATGTTCAAGCAATGATTGACACAACCTGAGCCAACCCCTGACACTATTAACAATACTCTGCTGTGCTTTCAGACATGAACCTAATATAATGGTCTCCTGAGAGGCTTCATCTGACAGCAGATGGAAACAGATGCAAAGACCCACAGCCAAAAATCAGCTGGAGCTTGGGAGCTAGTGGAGGATATAATAGACCAAGCCAGAGAGTCAAGGACACCACAAGAAGACCTACAGAGTCAACTAAGCTGGGCCCTTGGGGGCTCACAGATAGTGAACCATCAGCCAGAGGGCATGCAAGGGCTGGACCTTGGCCTCCCACACATCTGTAGCAAATCTGCAGCTTGGCCTTCATGTAAGTCTCCTGACAAGTAGAACAGGAACTGTCTCTCACTCTGTTGACTGCCACTGATCCCCTTCTTCTACTTTGACTGCCTGCTTGGTCCTCAATGGGAGAGGATGTGCTTAGTTCCACTGGGGGGAAGGTGGGGGAAGATTTGCAAGGGCATTACTAGGAGGAGAGGAGGGAGGGGCTTCAATTAGGATGCATTGTGGAAAAAAAATAAGTTATGAAAAAAAAGAAAAGAAAATGCGGTACCTACACTATGGAATACTATTCAGCTGTTAAAAACAACCAACCATGGAAATCATGAAATTCATAGAAAAAAAATGGATGGAAAAAAATCACATTAAATAAGCTAACCCAAATCCACAAAAGACAAATGTCACACGTTCTTTCTCATTGGAGGCTCCAAGTTCCAAATCATCAGCTGTGAGTACATTGCTTGTAGTAACTACAGAAACAAGGACATCAAGACAGGACCATTGCCAGGAATGGCTGTGAAGAAACAAAGAGAGGGAGGGCAGAGTACAAGTGATCTGATGAGGAAAATGAAAAATTGGGGCTCCTTGATGTTGTGGAAGAAGACAAATGCAGAAGAAGGAAACCTGGGTAAAATAAAGAAAAAGATACAGTACAAAGCTAAAGGATTCACAGTAATAACTGTTTACCTCAAAATAAACTATAATTCCCATGAATCTTATAAATATACATATTTAGTCTTAATGTACTTTTCTCATCTGAGCTGATGGTGCTCCCTTCAAGACCCAGAGACCCTAACAAAAACCCCAACACCAGACATAACACCCTTTTCTGGGTTGTTGGTCAGGGCTATCCAAGAGACTACCAAAGTATACAGCCTATTGCCATGGCCTTTGGTTGTCCCCCAGAGTAGAAGGTACGTTCCTATTGCTGAAGACATCATGCACTTTTTAAACAGAGTCCAGAGGCCCCTCGGCTGGAACTGACATGAATCTCCCCTCCCTGAGGATTAACTATCATGGTACCAGAAGGTCCCATGCAAGCTTCCAAAAGAGGAAAGCCACCAACAATTCTACCCAGCTATGACACCAATGAATCACATCAGTGACCAGCAAGACATGACAACCCTAAGAGTACAGTAGTGGCTCACATACCTTGACAATAAGCAATAGCTCTCTAGTTGGACTTAAGACCTTCTCAACAAGAAGAAAACCATGTCTAGTATTGGAAACCTAGATAACTATTCTGTGCTAGTGAAGCTATGTTGGATGAGAATCTGTGACAACTAACTTAAGATAATCCCTCACAAAAATAAAATAAAAATATATTGCATGATTTTTTCAATTAACAAATGGTATGTTCTGGTTATCTTTGCTTGTCAGCTTTTCCATTGAGGGTTAACTGGAAAGAGGCCGTATCTAAGTTAATGTAGTATCATGTCATGCTCTGAGTTCCTGAACTAAACAGAAAGGGAAATGGAAGAGCCAGCTGAGTACCAAGTTCTCCTTTCTTTGTTTTCTGATCCACCAAGAGGTGACCAGGAAACCTCCAGCTCCTCCCATCTAAGTTGAGGAAGATGAGAGCATACTCCCCCACTATAAGGGACAATACTAATGCTGAAATGCCATACCCTTCAGCCATGGGCCACAATACTCCCAACTCTGAGCCCAAGTATGCCTCCCTCCCTTCAGTCATAGAATGAGAAATTTCACTAACACACACATCATAAGAATATATGTGCATACATCATCTCCTCATTCCATATACATGCGTGTCTTAATATTGGAGTGCCATGTCTTCCTGGGGATCTAGAGAGAAATGTGAGCCCCAGTATCTGCAACCAGCACCTGCCTATCTCAAATGCCTATGTGCCTGCATGGCCTCTGACATCTCAAGCTTGACCATACTCCTCAGATCAAGAGAAAGCTGTCCTGGTATTCTCTAAGAAGCCAGGTTTCTCTGTGTGGGCAGATATCCTAGCAGCGCATCTGACCTGATTCACTAACTTCCTTGTCCTGCCCATGGAGCTAAGATTCCCACCCATGAGCATTGCATACATGGGGCAGATACCTAGGAAAGCTGAAGTGTTCAGAGCAGCAGGGCCTGGTCCTACCACCTGTGTGCTTACATCACAAATACATGAAATCTCCATTGAGCTATAGAGGATACTGGTATAAAGTCCTCTGTTCTGACAGAGCTAGGGCCTTCTGTCTTAGTGTCAGCTCTGACCAACACCATCATATCCAGTCTAGTGGCCATCTCTTTACTGACACATCATAGGAAGGGGCAAACAATGTCACCATTGTTCTTGGAGTGGATGTGCATGGAATGGTTATGCCAAGGTAAGTGTAGTCAGCTGTTGTGTCAGGCAGAAATGCAATGGGAAACTCTCTTTCTCTGGGGTGCAGAGAATATACTTAGCATCAGAATTAAAGACTGGACTGGCTAGGGAAGTGTCTTAGCCTGTAAATTTCTTTCTGTACAAACATTTGGGCCTGAACTCATTACCTTAACTTGTTTTTAAAAATGGGATGTCCTGTGCACTTGTAATTCCAGTGCTGGGTAAAGTAGAGACAGAAGAATCCCTGGGTCTAGCTGAAATGTTAAGTCTCAGATGCTAGTGAGAGACTGTCTTTAACAAGGTAGATGTTTCTTGAGAAATAACACTGGATATTGACTTCTGGCCTGCACATACAAACATACAAATGCATATTCACCTACAAACACTAGTGTATTCTCACTTACAAACACACCTACATGCACAAAGATACAAATACATACCTACACTTAGTACACATGTATGCTCATTCACACATGTGCATGCACACTCACACAACACTCTCTCACATACAACACTCACACACACATACTCACACAAAGACACACACAGTCACACACACAGCCACACACAGACACACACACATACTCACACACATACCTATACATACACACACATACACACACACATACACTCACACGTGCACACACACAGATTCGAGACTGGAGGCTGCTTGAAAAGCAAATGTTTCTTAGGATAGGAAAGTCGCTAACCCTAGATGAATAGTGTGTCCCCATTCTCTCAGCCTTCATATTCACAAAAGTCTGCCTGAACTCGCCCTGAGGATTTAACCATGCCCACCATGCCCCCCAACAACAACAGCAACCAAGAAATACAAAAAAACAAATAATATGAGAGATATGTAAGTTGGCAGAAGATCAGCAGCTTCTACCTGAGTGACAGGCTACTCAGGGGATGAAGGTGGTTTCCCTTTGCTTATATGAAAGTCGGATATTAAATTAATACATTTTAATTTTAACCTGTATTACATTTTAATCAGTCTTATGACATTACCAGGTGAGAGGTTGGCCCTCCCTTCAGTCTTCCTTTTTTCTCAGCATGTTCCCACTGCAGATTTCCACCTGGAGGATGATTCCGCAAGGCCACACCCATCCCTTATTCTTTTCTCAGGTACTGGTTCCTGCTCTGAATGCCCCTGTGCTGTTGGTTTCATGGAGCAGCTTCAGCCTGGAATGTGGCCTGCTGAACAGTGGCTGCTCACCATTTGTGCAGCCCTGCCAATGTGCTCTCTAGAAGGAGCCTCTATTGCTGAGCCAGGATAAGCTAAGTGAGACAGCACCAGACAAAGTCACAGTTCAGTCCTCTGGACCACCTATGACCGAAACTTAAGATCAAGTCCCCAGACAGGCCTTCAGAGGGAGACCCAGTCCATCTCTACTGGGGCTATATACTAGTCAAGGCCAAGACAAAAGCAGTTGTTCACTGGGCTGAGTGTTCTGTGTATAAAGATGGCAATGAGTTGGTTAGCTTTCCAAGAGCTTCTTGGATCTTAGGAAACCCTCCATTTCTCCTGCTCTGGTTCCTTAGCAGCACTGAACCTCAGCAGTTTGTGAAGAAGAAGGTGGGAGGTTGCCCACACGATGCCCATATCAACCCTGGAGTCTGTCTACACAAAAGTCCAGCCTGATAAACCTCGGTGGGTTTCCCCAGGACAAGGGTGTCCCCAGAAATACTGGGAACCAGCACATCCCTGGTGATTCACCAATTCAGAGCAAGGACACAGTGGAAGCAAATATGCCCAGAGAGGGCAGACCAGACAAATTCCTAATTTACCAATCCTAACTCACATTCTTCACTGTCTACTGCCGGAGCCAAACAGAAGGTACCTGGAAGCTGCATACCTCTGGGCTCTGCACTCTAGGACCCATCTCGGTGCCTGGAATATAGCAAATGCTCAATAAGTGTTCATTACTACAAAGCGAGTATGGTGGAGGCTGAGAAGGAAAATGTGGTGAGCCCTTGTCTTCAGACAAACACCAATAAATATGCAAATTTGTGGTCTAATCAGCTCTTCTTACTTTCCAATTCAATCCCAGCAACCCAGGAGGTAAATCTCTATAAATTGTGGCAGAATATGACTTGTAAATAGCATTTTTTAAAATCCTCAAAGCATAGCCATACTTTTAGGATGAATAAATTGTTGATGTAAATGAGTTTATGTAACTGCTTCATAGTTCAAAAAATAACACTCGGAGCAATAATGGGAAGCGAGTATAATTCCAAAAGGATGAGGAGATTTGGTAAGGAAGAGCTGGGCTATCAGCGAGCTGAGCTTTTGCCTCTGGGGGCTGAATGAGTTAGGTTGAGGGTTAGATGTGGCTTGTTCTGGTTTAGTCTCCAACTAGCTAGCCATGGTGTCTCCTCTACTCAAGGTCTGAGGCTGCATCACGCAAAGTTGTGGATCCTGCTTGGTTTGTTCACTGAACAGGTCTCCTTTTCTGTTCTCCAAGTGCTGAGCACTGTCTTGGGGCTAAAGTCAAGAAGATATTCCAGTCATAAATATTTCTGAGGAGGATCATGTCTCCTGGATGAGAGTAGCTTAAATACAGATGTTGAAGCAACAAACTGCCTTCCCGGGGCACCAAGCCACTGACAGGGACCTGAGCCTTTAGGTGGCAAAGGTAAGACACAGGCAGGCACTAGAAGTGTAGCAGAGACATGGGCTACACTTCAGGCAGATCACATTTGTGGAGTCATGTAAACAAGCTATACTTGGGTGATAGCCCAACACTTAGCATAGTTAGGGTGCCTTGGGACAGTGGCCACAGGACAGGGAAGGCAGGGAACAACCACATGCCTTGTACCCAGGGAGGCTTACAGCAAAGATGTAAAACAAAATACTCTATGCTAAGAAAACTCTTAATAAAAGTCTTTAGCTCAATAGATTGTGAAGTAAATGCTGTAGAAAATGCTGATGAAGCTCCACATAGATTCTGGCACTTTTATTTTACCAGTTATCATTATCTCCCTGGGCAAGGCATGGACCTTCCATATACTTTGACAGTGACTAAAGATCAAATTAGGTGAGTCAGCACTTCCGCTCCATACAATCTAAACTTTTAAATTTACACATAGCAATTCTACATACTTATGAAGTACACATAGCAATTGTACATACTTAAGAATTAGCCATAGTAATTGTACATACTTATGAATTGCACATAGTAATTGTACATATTTATGAATTACACATAGTAGTTGTACATATTTATGAGTTACACATAGCAACTGTACATACTTATGAAGTACCCATGGAGATGCCACCATCATGTTTCATACACTTGTAGATCAAGGTCACTTCCATCTGTGTCTCAGTGTGTCCTGTGTGGTTTTCAGCTTGTCCCTTCTAGCTGATTCTAGGGGTGTAACAGGTGTCTATGTGCTGTCACGGACCCTTCTGTGGGATTCTAGGACCCACTCCTTTCACCTGCCTGATGCTCAACTTTCTTCTGCCCTTTTTCTCATTTGACCTCTAGTAACCCAGAGTCTACACTCAAATGAACAATTTTTAGCTTCCATGTGGGAGAGAATCTGTGGGAGGTTACTTTGAGTATCTTACTTCTCTTCACATAGAGACCATCTTCACAGCCCCATGCATTTTGTGAGAAATGTCAAGATTTGACTCTTTTATATCTATGATCAATATTGTGTTTGTATATATGTATATATGCAGTGATGGACACCTGTGTGTGTTTTGTATTGCTGTAGTATATAGAACTTCAATAAACATGAGTGCCAGGTCAACTGTCTGCTGATTCCATCTCTTGTGGGTATATTTTCATGAATATGATCATGTCTGTCTGGTAGATCTAGTTTCAATTTAAATATTTCTGTTTTATTAATACACCAACTGTCCATTTACTACAGTCCCTGGGGTATGTCTACATACATATCCAGTACGATCAAAGTTAGCCTCTTATCTACCTCCACACTTCCCCATCTCTAGAAATTACTATTCTGCTTTCAGTTGGACATTCTTGGTCTCCGTATGTGTGGGAGAGGGTGGAGCTCCTCCCTCTCTGTGTCTGGCTAATTTCATCTAGACCACTTCCTCCAGTTCATCCATTTTACTGCTAATGACAGAATTTTGTTTAGCTCTATACCTGAATAGTATTCGTTTGCTCATATGTGGTATTTTCCTGACCCATCCATCCATGTGTTAACTGCCCCACACTGACCCAGATGGACACCTGAAGCAGGATGGCTGAGTCATAGTCAGGCCAGTTCTCAGATTTGTGAGGTACTTCCAATCATATCACACCTTACAAAGTTTTATTTTTTCTTCCTTGTGATAGCTATTCTAATCAGAGTAAGATGCAGCTCTTTATAGTTAGGCCTGCCCTTCCTGAAGGCTAATGAAGTTAACCTTTTATTTCTCTCACAGTTTATTGGCCACTGGAGTTTTCTTTTCTTGTGCATGATTTTGTATCCTGGTCTGTAGTTTTGTTTTTAAGTGTTCTGAGCGGCCCACGTGTTTTGGATATTGACTTTCTGTCAGATGAACCTTTTGTGAGCGTGACCTTCCATCCTGGGCTCTGCTGTTTTCCTTTGCCATGCAGAAGCTTTTTGGTTTGATGGAACCCCCACTTGTCAGATTCTGCTTTTGTTGTCTGCGTTTGTGGGAGCCTCTCCGGAAAGCTGTTGCTTGGTTTGTGCCTTGAAGTGCTTCCTTGATGTCTTCTGTAATTTCATGGCTTCCAGATTCACATTAAAAACTTTGAATCATATCAGTCTGCCGTGGTGTCTGTAGGCAAAGTTAGTGTTCTAGTTTCAGTCTTCCAGATGTGACCACCCTACCCAGCAGGCATCTTTCCCTGGTGGCTGCTTACTGGGAGGATCCCTGCCTTCCCTGCAGTGTGTTTAGGGAAGGCTCTCCTTCCCCATTGCCGGGTTTTATTACATTAAAAATGCTATTCTCAGGTTTTGTGACTTTAAAAATACTAGTTCTTTTATTTTTTTGATATTATAATATAATTATACTACCCCTTTCTTTTCTTTCCCTCCTTTAAACCTTCCCATTTATCTCTCCTCCACTTACCCCTCCTTGTTCACTTTCAAATTCATGGTTTCTCTTTTCATTAATTGTTGTTTCGCTGAAAATCAAACAAAATCACTGTGTAGTCTCTTAATTTAAAAATAAAAAAACACAAAATAAGAAAGAAAAAGAAAAAGAAAGAAATCACTGGTGTATTAGGAAATACATTGGATTTTTCTTTTTTCTTTTTCTCTTTTGACACGGTTTTACTCTGTTTTCTAGGCTGGCCTTGAGATCACTGTGTAACCCAGGATGATCTCAAACTCATGGAAATGCTCCTGCATCACTCCCAAATGATGGAATTTCCAGTGTGCATTACCATTGCTGGCTAAGGTTTTCAACTGTCTATAACAAATACCTACATATGTATGTATGTTTCATATATGAATACACATGTACTAGCTTATATGTGTAATTAATGTTCTTCATCATGTATCTGTATAGAAATCAGGTGACCACAGCAATGGTTTGATGCTGGGGTATAAGCAGGCACACACCAGCCCACTATGGTAGCTATCACAGCCTCAGCTTGCCCTTACCCTGTAGCACACACTGTGCTGCCTGTGCTGGAACTGACTTTTTCCCAGCTAAGGTTCCTGGGGATAACTCCATCTCCTTCCATGTGACAAAGTTCCTTCCTTTGAAAATTAAATCACATGGTCTCTCTTCCTACGGAATAAAGATTATAATTTAAGAAAGGAAAAGCAAAAAGAATTACTGTTTTCATGAAAGCTTGGCAGGAAGAGTCAAGAGAAAATACACAAATTGCTAGAACTCACAGTGACATCTGCTCCACTGTAAGGATGAAGTACTGATATCTTCCATTGAGCAGCTATCATCAGCCCAAAACACAGTGGATAAAAGATCCAAATAATGGCACTGTAAAACAACACAAAAAAGTTGGAAAGAGGAAATAATCCCATTTCCTGGGTGAGACAGCTCCACACTGAAAACCCAGACAAAGTCATCTATACATTTCAGATAACTGATATACAAAATGCCTAGTTTCGCTTGGTCTTAATCTAAATTTCTGGAAGGATAAAATCAGAAAATGGTCAAGGAAAGTCCAATGTTGGTCTAAAACCTTCCACAGCTACTAATGGACATTGTCACTGTGTCCACTTCACAGACAAGAGTACTGAGACTGTTACATACATGAGCAGCACTAACACGTACTTGCAGCAACATTTTTGCCAATGGGAGGTAAGGGAGTGGCTGCCTGGTTACACAGGCTCCAAGAGTAGAGATGAAGGAGGCTATAGAGAAAGCACCAAGAGTGGACTTTGTTTGAGTGTCCACTCTGTCCCCATACCACATGCATTCCCCAAAGGTCTTTGCTTCAATTTCATGATGTTGGGAGATCTTGGTCCCTCTATGTGCATGTGGATTGATGATGTGCACACTTTCTTTGTGGAAAGCCCTTAACCATCATTTGCTCTTTGATAATTGACCATCCTCCTCACTTTCAGAAGAAAGTAAGTAAGTTTTAATATGTATAATAAAATGTATCAAAGAAATTAGTCTCTGCTCTATAGAGAACTCCTGTGTTCTTTTGTCTCCCCAAATCAAGGACTTGTCAAGGTGTCCCTACCAAGAAGTGCCCCCACTACTGTCTGAGGATGATTATATAGATTACAGTCTTTTCAGCTCTGAACTTCTTGGTTGGTGGGCTACCCTGCTCCTTGCTATGGTGATAGGGGGGATGAAAAGCTCTGACCCAGGCTGGACCATGAACTGGGTTCCTAATGAACTGGGCACTCCCTAGGAACTGGAACTAGATATGGATGAAGAATTCAAGCCATAGGAACTTGAAAAGAGAATGATTTGCCTGCATGGGTGCATGGCCCCTTCTGAGCTGTGGAACACTTGCTCACTGTGTAGACTGCCTGGAGGTATAGCTGGGCTAACCCCAGGCCACAGTGAGGCTTGTGTTCTCTTGTCATCTTACAGGACTTGCCTTTGGTTTGTGAACTACACTGTGAAAATTGGCTCAGGCTTCCCTGGGTACAAGTAACCTCCAATCATCTTAATTAAAGTGAGGCTAGTCATATTTACTTAGCGTTTTCTCCCAGGCACTGTTTTTCTTCTAATTGGGACTTGAGGGCATCCCCTAGCCAGGGTGCCTTGGGCTACAGAGCAGTGGCCGCTGCTGGCAACCTGACAGGCAGCTAGGCTCCCTCGGGAGATGCTGGCCCCAGATTCAACCAGAGGGCTCTGCTCCTCACTTCCACCCCAGCCACAGTGACAGTGTTCAGCATGAGGCTGCTATGTCGATTCTTAACAACAACTGTTCACTGTATCACTACAGCTATAGATGGATATGCATACATGCACACATCATCAGGGCCAGCACCTCACTGAGGGTCACCTCACTGCAATATGGGAAGTTCTTCCCACTTGCCAATGGTCCCTAGACAGAAAGGAAAGGATGGAAGGGTGTGTCATGAAAATGAGAGGCCTTTACATCCTGGGTGAATTCTCTCTCTGATCACAGTGGCTGTTTAGAGATTACAAGATCAAATAAATAACCCCCCCCCCCCCGTCCTGGTGGCACCAGCCTCTAACACTAGCTACTTGGGAGACTGAGGCCAGAAGACTGTTAAGGTCTGTGCTAGCCTGGACAGTGTAGTGAGACCTTGTCTCAAAGCAGAAGCAGCAACAACAGCCACAATAAATCAAAGACTTGGGCACATAACTAAGTGATAGAGACCTTGCCTAGTATGTGCAAGACCATAGCTTCAAGACCCTACTGCAAAATCAATCAATCAATCAATCAATCAATCAATCAATCAATAGAAAAGGAAACCTTGACATAATGCATGGATTGTCCAGAGAGGTGGTTCAGAGTCTGAGTTTCCTGAGCCTCCATGAGGTCTCCCAGGATTGCCTCCCCAGTGTCACAATCAGCCATCCACAGGAGGGCTCCCAAATCGAAATGTCTGTAGTGCCTGCTGATGCCTCTGGATGCTCCACTGGAACAGAACCACACCATACTTCAGTGAGCCACAGAAGCTGAGCTACCAGAAGTCTTCACCAATGTTTGTATGTGCTTGAACCTTCCCAGAATGTGTGCCGGGTCAACATGCCCAGTATTCTGTCTTTGACTTTCAAGGTTAATGGACACTTGCTGTGCACAAGGCCTTGCCATCCACCACTGCTTCTCTTTACTTTATGTTTGCTGTTGCAATGATCTGTTTTCCCTAAACTGTGCCCTGTGCTTCCCACTGCTTTATCCTGATGGCAGGACTGCCCTGCGGGCTTGAGAGAAGCAGCGCTCAAACCCAGAAAGACAGATTCCTTAGGAAAGAAGCTCCACGACTTTTCATGTTCTGACGCTTTTGGAGATTCAGGTCTCCATTGCCCAGCACCCAACCCCTCATTTGCACAAAGCGTTTTCCATGTGACGAGGACGAATGGACTTAATAAATCCTGTTACTCTAAAGAACAATAAAGTAACAGAATGGTGACACCGGGGCAGCAATGAATAAGTGATAAATAACGTTTTTTATTTCTCCACGTCATTATTATCTCTCCTACAGCCTGACTGCCGATAGCCTGTCTCATCGAAATCCAAGCCTGGATCCCTGAGCACAGTGGGAAGGAGTACACCCTGAGGAGGAGCCAGTCCTAAGAAATGAGGCAGTGCTGGCCCAGGCAGCTGCAGGCAACTACACTCCATAGACTACTCCAAGACCAGGACACAAAGCCTCCAACTCACTTAAGCATCCATAGTTTCTCCTTTCTCCCAGTGCAAGGCAGCACCTGTCTCTGCCTTGAGTCAAACTTCCTTGCAGAGAGTTGATAGAATGTGTCTAAAGCAAGATAAGGATGCAGAAGGGAGAACTTTGTGGATCTAAAATAAAGTTCTGGGAAATTTGTTAGCAAAGAAGGCAGAGAGAGGAGAAAGAGAAGATAGATGGGAAGAGGGAGAGAAAGGAAGAGGATATTTGAAGCTGTGACTAAGAAGCGTTTCCAAATTCATATAAGACAGAAAACCAATTATCTAGAAGGCCCTGAGAACAGCAAACTGGATTAATTAATACAGAAGTGAGGGAAGAAGGAGAGAGAAGGAAAAATATAGGAGAAGACGCTAAAGGATAAACACAATGCCAGGTCATGTTACATTGACACGACAGAAACTAAACATAAACAAGACATCCTTCAAGAAGCCAGAGAATAGAGAAACTGCGTGTACAGAAAACCAGAAACCACTCTTCTCTGGAAATCACTGAGGCAAACAGGGAATGGTGTACACAGAACAGCGGTATCACAGGCCATAAAGTGGAGTACACACTTTAGATTAGGCACTAAAGGATTTGAGAGGTAGTAAAAGTAGTATACTAAAGAGAGAGAAGGGGAGAGGGAAAGAGAGGGGGAAGAGGGGGAGGGGAACGAGGAGGATGGGGAGAGGGAGAGAGATGAGGAGAGAAAGAAGTGGGGAGAGAGAGGGAAAGGGGGGAAAGGGGAAAGCAGGAAAGAGAGGAGGAGAGAGAGGGAGAAAGGGAGGAAAAAGAGGGAGAGTGAGAAAGGGAGGAGAGGGAGAGGGGAAAAGACAGGGAGGAGAAAGAGAGGGAGAGAGGGGGAAAGAGAAGGAGTGAGAGGGGAGAGAAGGGGGAGAGAGGAGAGAGGGGACAGAAAGGGGTGGAGAGAGAAGAGGAGAGAAGGGGAGAGAAAGAGAGGAGGAGAAAGAGAGAGAAGGGAAAGGGAAGGAGAGAGGGAGAGAAAGAGGGAGAAGGGGGAGAGAGAATACAGCCACAATTGATCAACTGAAACCACCAAATACAGAAGAGGTAGAGGAAACAGGAGCTGGGGGAGGGGATGGTGACAAACTTAAAAGTACAAAGGATAAAGTGATGCTAACCTATTTCTCTATCAGTGGTCACTTTAAGAGCCGAGCAGTCAGTCCTGCACATATGCTTGTGTGAGCAACATTAAACAGACTCAGAGGAGTGTTATACCAACTTGCAATCCCACCAACAATGGAGGAGTGTTCCTCTTTCTCCACATCCTCGCCAGCATCTGCTGTCACCTGAGTTTTTGATCTTAGCCATTCTGACTGGTGTGAGGTGGAACCTCAGACTTGTTTTG
>JAPYYD010000683.1:130-14972 GCA_028551405.1 Uromys caudimaculatus | reverse complement strand
CCCCCCCCCGGTCATCCTGAAGTTTGGACCACCAACCAAAGAATACACATCTATGGACCTATAGTTCGGACCACATATGAGGCAAAGGACAACCTCGATGGCCATCAGGGAGAGAGGAGAGGCCCTTGGGCCTGAGGGTGTTAGAGGCCCCAGTAAAGGGGAATGTCAAGGTGGGAATAGGGGCATGGGTGGGCGGGTGGGTGGGAGGTGGAATTCCCTCATAGAGGTAGGGATGGGGAGGGGATGGGGGCTTCCAAAGAGGAGACCCAGAAAAGGGGAAATATTGGAAATGTAAATAAAGTATCAAAAATAAAATAAAAAATAAATAAATAAATAAAAAAGAAGAAGCTTAATGTGGTGGCATGTGCGTTTGATGCTGTCTTTGAAGAAGTGGAGATTGGACAGTTCCTGGAGCTTGCTGGCCAGCATGTCTATCCAGTGTGCTGAGAGGCATGGGCTAATAAGAGACCGTGCTCCAAAACAGGGTGGATGGAGAAGTGACACGAGGTTGATGACCTCTGACCTCCACACAGATGCACGGTATGTGCACTTGAACACATATGTACACACAAACACATGGTTTTGTATAAAAGATAGCTAGAACTTGGCAATCCTTGAGCATGGATGCACAGCATCCTTCCTTGCTTTACAAATGAGGCTGCAGGTAATATGGATTTTTATTCATCACTGCTGCTTTCCTTTAAGACAATGAAACAGATCCCCTCCTCTCTCCTTTGCCTGCACCAACAGCAGTGGCAGCCTGTGGGAGAGCTAGCCCCTGCAGGGTCATGAGAGCAGGAGAGCTGGCCCTGCCCCTCACCTGCTGCAGCATTCTGGATAGCAGGCCCTGCCTCTTACCTGCTGCAGCACTCTGGGTAGCAGGCCCTGCTCCTCACCTGCTGCAGCACTCTGGAGAGTGGGCCCTGCACCTCACCTAGGCAGCACTGTAGAGCTGGCCCTGGATGTGGGGGGTTGTAGGTGAGTTGGCCCTGAAGGTTGAGCACAGGAGAGCCTGTCCTGCCTCTTGTCTTCTGGGCAGTGGATGGATGAGGAAGAGACACACTCCTACCCTCCCTGGTCCCTTACTATCCATAGCAGGTAGGAGAGCTAGCCCTGGGGTCATGAGAGCAAGAGAACTGTCCCTGCCCCTCACCAACTGCAACACTGGGGAGATCATGCCCTGCGCCTCACCTAGGCAACAGAGTAGAGCTGGCCCTGTTTTCAGGCGTTGCTGGTGAGCTGGCCCCAGAGGGCATCAGAGCTGGAGAGCCATTGAGCTGACCAGATAAGATATTTCTCAGGCCCATATCCAGGGCTTTGAATTGGTTCACCTCAACATCTACACCATCAATAAACTGCTGGAGTACCTGAAGGGGCCAGTCCTACAGATCCAAAACTACAGGATCTCCATGACACAGGGCAACAACAGAGGAGTCCCAGTGAAGTTCCAGTATTGATAAAGTAGCACAAGTCAAAGGCCTCATACCAAAACCCAAGTAATTGCAGTGAACATTTGCAAGTAAAGAAGTGTGGACAAAAGGGCATACTGTGGGACACTGTGACACACTACAGCTTCCACAACGAGATTTTTTTTCTCTGTTGGGAGAAGGTTCCAAGGATGGAGAGCAAGTGAAGGGAGGGGAAGAAGAGTGGAATTGAGGTATATGATGTGAAATTCACAAAGAACCAATATTTTTTTTTGAAGAATTATCTTATGTATATGAGCACACTGTAGCTGTCTTCAGACACACCAGAAGAGGGCATCAGATCCCATTACAGATGGTTGTGAGCCACCATGTGGTTGCTGTAAATTGAACTCAGGGCCTTTGGAAGAGCAGTCAGTTCTCTTAACTGCTGAGCCATCTCTCTAGCCCCCAATATTTTTTTTAAAGAAGACAAATGCCACACAAGAAGTTACATAAAAGACTCCTCTACCAGATCCCATCATTACCCCCTAGATCTGTCAAGCACCCCATCATGGATCTGGGCTCTCAGACTCTCAGTTCCTCAATCTTCACACAAACTCTACATCTGATGCCTAACCATGCACTAATTTCCTTCTTTTATGGAGTCTGCTCCATGTCTGAGTATTTGCTCCTGTTTGAACTCTGGAGTGATGAAATCATAACAACACTTCTGAGTAAACTCTCTCCAGTTTCCACCCCGCCCTCATGGCCTCACACAAGATACTGACAGGTAGGCAACACTCTCAGGTCTAACTTGGTGGTGGCAAATAGGGCTGTCTTTTCATTTATCATGCCTTAATTTCTTCAACTCGATTATAGATTTCTGGAAACAAAGATTAATCTTCATAGTCTTTCCCACTCTACCTAATACACGTCCTGGTGACAAAATTATTAGTTAATTGATTTAAATTACTCCCTTATCACCAATATAACTCCCACATCATACCCTGAGTGAAGCAGAGCAGACAGCTGCCGGCTTGTTGTAAATTTAGTGTTTGGGGAATCTCTCCCAGCCCAAGGCCGATCTCCCTTTGCCAGGAGGCCCAAAATAAACACATTACTCACCCCTTTGAGACAAGGCCTTGAGAACTCTTGTTAAAATGTGAATGTCATCTTGGAGGGATAACATGAGACTATCAATGCCTATTAATAACATCAAATGTTATTAGCTTAGCAGGGAATAAGAATGATGCAGAATATGGAAAGGCAAACCTGAGTCAGCTCCGGGACAAATCATGAACATTTTAACAATAGATGAGCACCTACTGAAAAGAACATGGGTCTTGAAAAGTTCAAATGAGATGAGAATTTTAAAAGTGCCTGGCACAGCACCAAAAAAAATTTTAATAACTACCATGTTTTAGCCTTGTTGTTGCTAGTAACATGCTATGTCCTTTCTGTAGACTGCCTCATCTCTGTCAATGAATGAGGATTATCTCCTGCTTTAAAGTATAGAGACCAAGTCAGACAGATGTTAAGATGAGCATCGGCCTTCTTCCACACTACAGAGGTAATAAGTGTGCACAGCTGTCTGGTCTCTAGTGTCTGTTGGAGCTTCATGCTTCATGGTCAATGTGTTTGATTACTGCTTTCATTACTATAATCCTGAGTTTACAAAAAGACACTGCCTCACAAGAAGCTCAATGAGGTGTCTATCTTAAGTCATTTTTCTCATCGCCATGATAAATATCCTGCGAAAGCAACTTGATAGAGAAAGGGCTCACAATTCGAGGGTACAGTTCATCATGGTTTGGAAGTCATGGCATCAGAATCTAGAGACAGCTGGTCACATTGTATCTGTAGTCAAGAAGCAGAGAGAGGTAAGTTCTGGGAATCAGCTCATTTTCTCCTCTTTCTATATGGTCCAGGACCTCTGGCCATTGGATGCTATCATTCACAATTAAGGTAGCTCTTTCCACTTCAATTAATCGTATCTAGACAATCCACCACAGGTATGCCTTCAGGCCTGTCTCCTAGACGACCTAGATGTTATTAAGTGGACAATATTAACCACCACACCGCCCTATTCCTCCAAGTCATTTGTAAATATTTCTCCTGAGATTTGAGTTTACAAAGACTGATTCCAGAGCCATTATATTTCCCAAGAGACTCAGCCGTGCAGCGTCCCTCAAAGCTTTCCAAATGTCTTGGTTTTTCTAGCCCTTTCCCTGCAAAGCCACGGTAGAGCCCACTGTCCTCCACTGTCTCCAAAACATTCACACACGACTGACTGATGTCACAGACACCTTGCCCCACTGCAAGCATACATACCTGCAGAAAAGCTACCAATATATGTGAGTCATTACTAAAAGAAGTACTAAACACTGCTCTGAAAGATTAGAAGACACAAAGCATCAAAAAAGTCAAGAGTTATCTGGGGGAATACTTAACAGCGTATAAGACCAAAGGCTGATTTTCCTAATCCATATAATGCTATTAGAGATATGCCCATTCCCCCAGTACAGTTTTTATATATGAAGGATATGTGTGTATGTGAATATATATATATATATATATATATATATATATATATATATATATATATATATACACATACATACATACAAGAACATCAGAGGTTCAGATCCATTTAATTATGACTTAATCATAATTTCAGAAGTAATGTTTGAAACCACAGTGCGATATTATTTCACACTTATTAGATTGAACAAGCTTTGTAAGATTGATGCCTGGTCTTAGAGAGAATAGAAAATGAATTCATAAATCAACTATAGTTAAGAAGGTAATTAGTACAATTTTGAAAGGATATTTTCAAATGTATACCTTTGCCAGGGGTGGATGAGAGCAAATGTGGAGTCTTTTTACACATACACACACATACACACGCACACACACACACACACACACACACACACAGAGAGAGAGAGAGAGAGAGAGAGAGAGACAGACAGACAGACAGACAGACAGACATAATCAGACCTGTATCTGTATTTGGAAAGTTGGAGCTGTCTTCCTACCTAGGTCTAGCTAGACAGGGTTCATCGTGATCCAAGAGCCGACTATAAGGAACTGATGAAAACTAGAGAGGTGTCCTGGCCACCCGACCACCAGGAAAGAAGCACTGTCAGTGGGGGACCTTAAAAATCACAGGGAACAAATGGCAAAGCTGAAGCGTGTCTGTGAGGATTGTCCCTCTACATCTCACTTAAAAGGCACCACACATTTCTCACTAGGTTTGCCTGGAGGTTGCTATAGCAACAGAGGGCCCAAGGAGCTATTTTTCTGTTTACTTCTTGCTACACGATGCACAAGTATCATGCGCATAGATGTTGAAGGAAAAGGAAAAGCTTGGAATGCCCAGAAGATATTTACATCTAAGCTTTCATTCTGCAAAGTAAAACATTTTCCTTGCTTCTTTTCTGGTTACAAAAAAATAGGCCATGCTCGCTTTTCTACGGCTAATTGTCATATGATTCGCCCACATTCTAGAGAGCTCTAATGCCTTTTTGATAGTTCATATAGCTTTAGAATAAATTTTCTTTAGGATAAAAGACCATTTTCAGGCCTAAAAACAATGGTTGTTGCACTAGAACTCCCTCTCATTTGAGTAAGAAAGGTAATTTTTAGACATTGTTTTAAATTGTCCATTTATAACTAGAAGGCGAATATCTATTTTAAAGTCATTAAGTCTTGCCTTTGAAATCCAAATACACAAAATATATTGACTTAAACTCTGACGGTTGGCTATATTAACTCTAATTACCTTCCATAGCAACAATTTACTCAGCCAATGCGGGTAATAACCACAGAGGGGGATGAGCTGAAGAGGAGAGGCAGTTTATTTCATGTAGTTTTGCCTAATTTGGTTTACCCTTCATATCTGTGGAAATTTGCCAAGAGCTAAAAGTATTGTAGCTGTTTGGGGATAGGGCAGCAATGAGAATTCATCAAGATAAATGGTAGCGCACTTCCTGTGCACCTCACGTATCTGTCTGAACTGGTTTTCTTGGCTGATGCTCTCATGAATATTAGAAATGGTTATTTCCACAACTAGCTCCTGTATTCTTGCCTTGATTCAGCTGCTACAGAGTCTGCCCCCACCCCCCGTGTTAAAGATTCTAAGTCTCAGGCAAAGCTACCAAGTGTGGAACACCTTCCAAAACAATTTTACTAGCCTATTTTTCTAACCTATGATCACACTTCCTCTAATGTCTGCTCCAGTATCCATTGCACCAAGGAATCACCTTGGTTTCTTTGTTTGCTGCTTGCTTGCTTGCTTGCTTGCTTGCTTGCTTGCTTGCTTGCTTGCTTGCTTGCTCCTTGACAGGTGGATGTCAAACCTAGGATATGCTAGGTAAGTGCTCTACCACTGAGCTATATTCCCAGTCTTTGGTAATATGCAGTTCAGGCTAGCCTTGAACTCAAGATCCTCCTGGCCCAGCCTTATGAATACTGTAAGTAAGAATCTTAGCCGGGCAGTGGTGGCACATGCCTTTAATCCCAGCACTTGGGAGGCAGAGGCAGGTGGATTTCTGAGTTTGAGGCCAGCCTGGTCTACAGAGTGAGTTCCAGGACAGCCAGGGCTACACAGAGAAACCCTGTCTCGAAAAACCAAAAAAAAAAAAAAAAAAAAAAAAAGACTCTTGACCACACTTCCACTGTGCTGAGTTCCCAGGAAGCCTCTTGCTGGCAGCAGGTCTATCATCCCTGTTTCTACCGTTTTGTTTCTGACACTCTTTGTCCTGCAGCCTTGAGCTTCCTCAAGGTCTGCATACTGGCACCAGGGTGTTCAATGATTCACTAACATCCTCTTCCCACGCTCTTCACAAGAAGGGAAGAAACTGCATAAGAAGTAAAAACTAGCCACTCTAAGGTGGTGGCGCACACCTTAACTCACAGCACTTGGAAGGCAGAGGCAGGTGGGTCTCTGTGAGTTCAAGGCCAGCCTGATGTACAGTGAGTTCCAGGACAACCATGGCTACAAAGAGAAATCCTGTCTTTAAAACTCAGAAGAGGAAGAGGATGATGAAGAGGCAGAGGAGGAGCAGGAGGAGAAAGAGGAAGAGGAAGGAAGAGGAAGGAGGAGGAGGAGGAGGAGGAGGAAGAGGAGGAGGAGGAGATGGCCTATGTCACATGCCTGTGCTCTTCTAAGCCAGGCAGCTCAGCATCACACTACAGCAGTAAAGTCAGGTCTTGGGAACTGACTTTTCTAGTGATTTGCCTGAGGGAGCAGATGACTCCAAGATAGCGAGATGCCTGCTTACCTGCAAACCACTTAGGGAGTCTAGAATCAAGGCTAAGGCTGAAGCAGGCAAGCCTAGGAAATAGCTTAGCAACCTGGGACTTCACTTGGTTTGGGGAATATACATGCCTTCTAATAATGTATTTAGTAGTCTGAGACCATTACCTCTACATACGCGCGCACACACACACACACACACACACACACACACACCTCTTTGAACAATGCACCTAGCATGTTAGTAACCTAGAACCCCCAACTGCGTCCAGCAGCAAGCTGCATATGCATCCTACTCTGAACAATGGGATAAATTTCTCTTCCCCTTAATGACTATCAAACTTGGACACTTTCTATTCAAACATATGCCCAATACATTTTAATACATCTGAAAACTAAGGACCATGAGCCCATCTAGCCTGCACTAGTACATGTGCAGTAAGACAAACTATGTCCTCAAGAATGAACTTTCAGAAAGAATTCCTATTTGCCATCTTATGCCTACACATAGTTAGACATGGGTGTGATTAAAATCAGATGTGTTGTGCAAATGGTCATGAGCAGTACAGAAATGATTATATAACTTAATCTAGCAATCAAGATGGGGAACCACCAACACTACAGCCCTTGGTAACCAAACCCCTCCTCTTACACTACATAAAAGAAAGCCCCAGACAATTACCAAGACCCGTAAGCTCCTCCCTGTGGCCTGCTGTCACTGTTGACAGTGTATTTCTGGCCTGCACTATCACTTTCCTTTGGAAAACATTACCTTGCTATTTGTATAAATCTGTGAAAATCTTATTTGAATCCTTTGAATAAGAGGCCAAGAACCTAGAGGCACTTGGCCCAGACTGTAACCACTAATCACAAGGTCTCTGGGAGCCATTAGGAACTTATTAGCTAATATCCAAAGAGGAGGAAATTGAATTTTAGCCATCTTGAAGTGTGAACCATTCTAAAACATTTTCGAGAGAGAGAGAGGGGAGAGAGAGAGAGAGGAAGGCAGGGGCTGGTGGTTCCATGTTTAGGCAGTCAGGGAGAAATTGCAACCCAAACCCACTCCACTTCCCCCATGACATAGTGTCCTCTTTGGGACCAGACACAGAAACCAAGACCCCAAGCCTCCAATGGCTAAATTCTTAAAATAAAAAAGTAGCGGAAAAGTGCAAAACAACAGTAGGCTTGGGAACTTCAGATTTCAAATACTGAACAAATGCCTGGTTGAGCACACAGTGCTAACCTCATCGTTCCTGCATTTCCATATCAAATTATTATTAATGAATAATAAATGAAAAAAATCTTATTAATGAATAGAGTCCCATTGTTTGGGGTAAAATTACTCTCTTGCTGTATAATTCTTGAAGAGATTTCTAAATGTATCAGTGGGAACAAGAGCTGCCCAGCATGACGATCAAAGAAGACAGTTTGCAATTACAAGCTTTCAGTGAGTACAGTTCTATTCCAAGGATGGTGAGAGAGAGTGTGTGTGTGTGTGTGTGTGTGTGTGTGAGAGAGAGAGAGAGAGAGAGAGAGAGAGAGAGAGAGAGAGAGAGAGAGAGTGTATGTGCATGTGTCTGCGTGTCTGTGTGTGTGTCTGTATATGCATGCCGAGATGCACATGTGGAGGTCAAAGGACAACTCAGGTGTTTGTTTTCCATTTATCTTGTTTGAGGCAAAATCTTTGTTGTCTGCTGCTGCATATGCCAGACTAGCTATCCCACAAGCTTTCCAGGATTCTCCTTTGTCTACCTTCCATCTCCCTGCAGAAGCACTGGGATTACAGACATATACTACCATGGCTGGCTCTTATCTGGGTTCTGATATGAAGCCTTCATGCTGGCATAGCAAGTGCTTTTCCCACTGAGTCATCTCTCCAGCCTAGCCTCAGATTCTGATCTACTATTAATGCATAGGGATATTCCTGTAGCCCTAAAGCTTATTACAATTTCTCTGTTTTACTCTTACATTTTATCTCACAAATCTGATTTTCTGAAAAATGTCTCCATGGGCTTCTGCCAGTCTCCAGTGTGATGTCATCTGTCAAAATGCATCACTTTGATCCTGTTCAAATTCAACAGAACTGTTAGATTCCATTCCCTCTCATCTTTCCCACTTCAATTGCATGCAGGCTAGAAATGCAGTCTGTATTCCTAGGGATGAAGTGGAGCGGTCTAATCCACACAATGATGGAAGAGTTAGTGTCCCATAAAAAGCCACCAGCATGTTTCTGTTTCCAGGAAGATTCATCAGTGGTTTAGCCATCAACTGGGAATGCAGCCCCTCATGATCACACACACACACACACACACACACACACACACACACACACACACACACAGCTCCTCATTCAAGCTTAAAGTCACATATTTCTTTTATGGTTGGTTAGTTTTTTGCTTGTTTTTCATTTGTTTGTTTGTTTGTTTGTAGTTCTTTGAGAATAAAAGTTATACCACTGAGAGGTGTAGCTCAGTGGTAAAGCACTCAACCAGAATGGGGACCATAGAAGCCTGCACAAGACCCGTGCAGTTTCAAACCAGACAAAATTCAAACCCAGAGACAGCAAACTGGATACAAAATCCCACCTCTAACCAACAAGCTACTGGCAACGGATACCTGCTGTGTGTGGAGGGGGGAATCAAGGTGTTTCCCCCAAAGAAATGTCACTAAGTATATGAACCACACTCCAGGTTAAGCCCCAAGCCCAGGAGTAGTTAGCCAACACAAAACAGACTCAATGTTTTTGTGTGTATGCTTTTGTTTTGCTGGTTTTGTTTTTTGTTTGGTTTTGTTTTTGCTTTTTGTCTTACTGATTATTTGTTTTAACCTTTGTTTTTAAGGTTCTTTTCCAGAGAGAGAGAGAGAGAGAGAGAGAGAGAGAGAGAGAGAGAGAGAGAGAGAGAGAGAGAGAGAGGAGTTGCATTGGGTGATTAGGGAGGTGGGGAGAATCTGGGAAAAGTTGAGAAAGGAAAATAATATCAAAATATAGTGTATGTGAAAAAAACAACAGCAAAAAGAAACAATTTAAATACTGTAACCATCCAGTTGAGAACACATTGAAAACAGAAGTTACAAGAGAACTTTAGTCAACCATGTGGAAGGGTCAGGGTGCTGGTAATGGAGCATGCTTTGCCATCTCAACAGAAATGGCAGATACATGTAGGACTGAGAGTGGTGTGTTCATGGCAGCTGCGACTAAAGCTATGTGTGGGAACTGTGGCCACACCACGGCAGAACTGTGGTAAGAGCTCTTACCCGTGGCCTGAGCTGGCGATGCTGGCGTCTCAGGAGTGCTAAGAGAGCCTCAACCACCTGCCACGCCTGCCACTGCACAGCATCAGGGACACTTAGGAGCCCTGCACGTCCACTTGACCCAAGATGATTTGAGGTCTCTTCCTCAGACCCAGCATTTCCTGAATGTTTCCAAGTATTGAGAAGGAATAAGACTTATTTCCCATGTCCTATTAATTAGAAGACCAATAGTAATAGTCCTGTGATTGAAAGCAGCTAACTTTCTAACTGGCACTATACTATGTGCCAGGCTCTAGTAATGACTTATCTCATATAGATAGATATATACAGATACAGACATCATACATACATACATACATACATACATACATACATACATACATACATACATACAGAGACCCAGAGAGGTTTATCCTTGTGGCCCTGCTCTCCTGGGATCTCCCAAAGCTAAAATTCATCAATGTCAGTGATGTCAGCAATGTAGCAATATCAGCAATGAAGAGTACTCTGGTTGGAGCTGACACAAACCATAAAAAACTAGATCTCTCTTTCCTTAAATCTTGTCCTTCTGCTAAATTTTGGAAATTGATAAGAAAACTATTTTTCTTCAGCTCCCTATCCTGAAGAGATGATTCCCCTTTGGGGGTGGTATTAGTGAGCCCCAGGAGGAGCACTAAGTAGCACTAAGTAGACACGGCTTTGGAGCACACACTTTATGGTTCTGCGGCTTTCCACTGGATCAGTGGGGTTTGATGAGGTCTACAAAAGGACTCAGGGAAATTATGCTTTTAAGATTGCACCTAGACTTTTCAATGGCTGACTAACCACATGGGCATTTATTTCTATCCTGGGGGGGAATCTCTTTTTTCTACACTACAATATAATAAAAGTAGATCTCAGACTGGTAAGATGGCTCAGCCAGTAGGAGCGCTAAACCAGAGTTTATGCCAGAAACTCACAGTGGAAGGAGAAAACTCAATTATGGAGAGCTCTCCTCTGACCTCCAGATGTGCAGCATGACATAGGCTCTACACACACACACACACACACACACACACACACACACACACGCACACACACTCACACAGAGACCATTCTAATAACAGTAATAATTAAAAAAAAAAAAAAAAAAAAAGATCTTCCTCTACTATTCTGCTAAGCCTTGTACTGACACCATATCTACCTGAAAGCTCTTTGGTCAGAATTACCTGCTTCTGCCTTGGTAACAAACCTTTTAGTCTGAGCTTGGCCTTCATAGTGAAGTCACTTTAAATCTGACCAGTACTTTCTGTTCCAGGGACCCACAGCCAGATCAAATGTTTGCCCTCTTGCCCTACTGACTGGCAGCTGGTAGATGCTAAAAAGGATCTGGACTCTCTAGGACCTATCCAATTTAGGAAAGGACGGTTTGGCAGCCTGGGTGAGATAGGAAACAGCACACAACACAGACACACATCAGCAGCAGTGGGACCATTTCAAATGGTGCTATCTAATGGAAGGTCCAGCCTGTTAGCCCAGAGATATGGTGGCAGCATGTTGAGTGCCCCAGAGGTGACCACATAGCCTGCTCACTGTGTCAACCATTGTATTTTCTTCTACTTTCATCTTGAGGGAAGTCACTGTCAAGCTAGTAGCCATCATTTCTAGCCATGCTCTGGGTTCCAAGGAAGGTAGTCAGAGGTATTAGAGCGCGCCTCACGTACCCTAACACTAAGGTTTCACTAGCCTGTGTCTAGCAGTCCCTCTCATGGGGAGCTTGTTATCCTGGCGGATGCCCTTGGAATTCTACTCTAACTTGAGTCTAGTTGATTTCCAGGAAGACAGACCCTATCTGCAAGAGCCTGATTCCACTGCGGCAGAGGCTGCAGGTGCATCGGAGCACAGGAGGCAACAGAATCATCTTCTCATTTGTAGAAAAACCAAAGTAGGAGTGCTATCCATAAGAGCTGATGGAAACTCTGGAGAGGACAAGGTGTTCAACCGACAAGAGTAGGGGAACTTATGAGTATCTACAATCCCTTATCAGCATAGAGTACACATTCGAGAACCATTAAATCCTGCTTCAAGGTTTGTGCAATCGTTGCCCCACAGAGCGGCCACTGTCACATGGTTATCTATGGGGAAGTGAGGATGGTAGAGTGAGAGGCACTGAGTGTACTAGGCAGATAAACAGCAGTGGTCCTGGAAGAAGCGCTAGCCTAGGGTCCTTGTCCTTTTCTAAAGAAGTATGTTATGAGGTGGTTATCCTGCTGAGAATTTCAGGCCCAGTGCCAAGCTGGAATGGCAAAAACTGAGGTTCAGTTGCAAAAAAAACCTTCTTAAGTCACATCACATACACCAATCGCTGATAAATAAAAGGGTATTGATAAGAAAAGCTCCCTCCATGTCAGTTCTCTATTTAATAAAGACTTGCAATGCTTTCAAAGTTGAAAAAGTCTGGGGAGATGGCTCAGTGGGTAAAGAGCTTACTGCTCAAGCATGCGGACCTGAGTTCAAATCCCAAGAACCCATGTAAGGCTGACAGTTGTAGCACGCATCTGTAATCCTGATGTAATCCTTACCACAGGAATGGTAAAATGACAGGCAGAGAGACAGGAGAATCCATGGACGCTCAAAGACTAGGTAGCCTTGCCCACACAAGAAGACTCTGTCTTTAAACAATGTGGAAGGCAAAGACATCCAATGCACACACACACACAGATTGAAAATACAAAGATGACACTACCAAGCACATCATAGTATCCTTTGAGGATGTGACCAAGGGACTGTGCTCTGAAGCACCTGATGCCTTAACTATATCTCATGTAGCTCCTCTGAAGACCTATGGTCCATCAGTTTCTGAACAGCTTGTGAGGCCACACGGTGATGCTAATCATCTCATTTACTGTACACATCCTGCCAAAGCCTACTCTAATTCTGATTCACATCTCGCCATTCTCCATCACTTCCAAAACAGAGGAAACAGTCCAACTCCATTCAGCTCAGCAAAGATCGTGAATTAAACCTGGATTGTGAACAATGTCAAAAAGACAGCTTCAGGGAGCTCTCATTTAAAATGCAAATGAGATGTTAAGCTGAGAACCAGGGGAGGAGAATTAGTTCAAAAGACACATTTCCGTTATGATAGCTTCAACCTGGTGCCATAATGATAGATTCTAACCCGTGATTAATTTAACCAGTCACATGAGTCAACCTGCCAGTTATGTCAAACTGACTTGGCTCGAACAAAGAATTCTGAAAATAGTTCCACAGATGTGGAAGCAAATGGAGAAAAGGAGGATGAAGAAGAGAGGGAAAGGGGGCAAAGATGGGGGGGGGGGGAGACCGGAACGTGAAACACTCCATTCCAATGCCAATTCAAGGGCTGACCTCAGCGCCGTGACTTCCTCAACACAAGCAACTTGATTGAATCTCCTAAAGCAAGAACTCCTAAGCCAGATAGTGGTGGCTTGCCCCTTTTATCCTAGCACTCAAGAGGCAGAGGCAGGCTGATCTCTGAGTTCAAGACTAGTCTGGTTTACAGAGTGAGTGAATTCCAGGATAGCCAGGGCTACACAGAGAAACTGTCTTAAAAAACAAAAGTAAATAGAAGTAAACAAACTCCTGACTCCCACTGAGATATTGCTTTGTTCATGCTCAGTTGTTCAGAAATGCACATTTTAATGGTCATCTCTACATATAGTGTTATTTAAAGGATACCAGGTGATCCATTTTGCCCAGCCCCACCCCTCATTTTTACACTCGGACATACAGACATACACTTGGAATCCTCAGTATTACAATCCTTCCATTAAATTGATTACTGTCTGGAAAATGTATAAACTTTGGCACTTCTGCCTGGTGCCTGTTGCCAGGGTACCTTGTTATCTGACTGCTTAGACATCCTTCTACTGACACAACAGCTAATTGAATTTGTAATGCCTACAGCTTCTGCCTCTATAAATCTCTAGACTATGTTGATATGCATTGGGTTAAATATGTATATCTTTAAAGATACAAATATTTAAAGTGCCAGGCACAGTGATGGGTGCCTGTAATCCCAGTTTCTTGAGATGCTGAGGCAGACTGACCAAAGATTGAGCTCAGCTAAGAAAACATAAGACCCTGTATGTAAAAAAATAAATATGGATTGGGGCTAGGGAAAGAGAAAGACACAGATGGAAGGGAGAGACAGGAGACAGAGGGAGAGAGGGAAGGGAAGAGGGAGAGAGAGAGAGAGAAAAAGAGAGAGAAAGAGAGAGAGAAAGGGGGGGAGGGAGGGAGGGAGGGAGGAGAGAGGATGATGATGAATTCCAAAAATTATTTCAAAGTGAGGCCAGGCATGGTGGCACACACCTTTAATCCCAGTACTTGGGAGTCACAGGCAGGCAGATTTCTGTGAGTTTGAGACCAGCCTAGTCTACATGGCAAGTTCCAAATCTGTCAAGATTACATAGTGAGACTCTGTCTCAAAACTTAATTTATATATATATATATATATATAGAAATCAAAGACACAAAGAGAATCAAAGACTTAAATGTAAGAGCTAAAACTATAGAAATCTTAAAAGTAAATACATAAGTTTTATGATATCAAATTCAAAAGTCATTTCTTGGATATGACATGAAAATGTTAGCAAAAGAAATATATATATGACAAAATAAAAGATAGAGATGAACATTTGCACCTCATAGGACTGAAGGAGCTGAGGGAGTTTGCAGCCCCATGGAGGGAGCAACAGTGTCAACTGGCCTGACCCCCCAGTGCTCCTGGAGACTAGACCACCAACCAAAGAATACATATGGAGGGACCCATGGTTCGGACCACATATGTGGCAGAGGAGGACCTTCTTGGCCATCAGGGGGAGGAGAGGCCCTTGGGCCTGAGGGTGTTAGAGGCCCCAGTATAGGGGAATGCAAAGGTGGGAAGATGGGAGTGGGTGGG
>JAPYYD010000595.1:0-11569 GCA_028551405.1 Uromys caudimaculatus | reverse complement strand
CTTGAAGTCTCCTCAGACTCAGAAACTCAGAACTCCTAGCCTTGCACACCTCTCCCTCTGTGGTATCTTGACTGTGTACCTACTCCCAGGAGCCCCATGGCTTCTTCTGCTACAGCTTTTTGCTCCCTGATCTTCATTCTAGTATCTGCATTGGGTTGGTGGGTATGACATGGATCATGATGACTTCATGTTTGATGACAGGGCTCTTGGTATCCCAGAGGGGCTTCAGAAGTCACTCTATGAGTCTTGCTTTGATGAGACACCATGACCAAATGCATCTTGGGGAGGAAAGGGTTTATTTCGCTCACAATTCCCTATGATGGTTCATCATTAAAAGCAGTTAGAGCAGGCAGGAACTTAAGCTGGACACGAACCCAGAGGTAGGAGCTGATGCAGAGGCCATGGAGGAATGTTGCTCACTAGCTTCCTCATCAGGGCTTGCTCAGCCTGTTTTCTTACAGAATGTAGGACCCCCAGCCTGGGGTGATATTCATAACGGGCTGGACTCTCCTCTATCAATCATTAATTAAGAAAATGCTTTATAGGCTTGCCTATAGCCAAGTCTTGGCTATTCTCTGAGACATTTTCTCAATGTCTCCCTCCTCTCTGATGACTCTAGCTTGTGTCAAGTTGACATAAAACTAGCCAGCGCACTATGCCTTTCTAGGGTGCCAAGGAAAGAACAAACTGCAGAGGTGGCTTTGCTCTACCTTCTGGCCATTTGTCTGTCACTTAGGACTAGTCAGTGAAGCTCCCTTGCAATAAGAACTTTGCTCCATCCAATAAAACTTCTGCCTATGTCACACTAGGTCAAACTCCTGCCTGGACAAGGCCAACACATTCTGTTTCCTGTTGCTGAAACCCTGTCACTTGTAACAGCATAGACTCAGGCCTAGAAGTCCATCATGCCACCAGATAGACTTCCAGGTTGGCTGAATGCTGTGGTCTGTGGGCTACTGCTTCTCTTCTACCACATGCAGGGTAAGACTCCCTAAGTGGGAAATGGGGACCAGGATCAGAGCTGCCCAATTCTGCTGAGTCAGAGACTGAGCTTGTGAGAAGGAAGGCACCAGGTAGGGTGGAGCTGAAATAGGAAAGTGTGTAAAACACGTGCCTCTCAATGCCCCACGAAAGAGGCCTGGGATGTAGGTCAGGAGGAAGAGGGTAGGAGGGATGGTTTCTTCCTGTGTGCTCCTGTGTGCTCCCATAGCTGTGGCTGGCTTTGTCACTGACCTTGGATGATAATGACAATTGTACTGTCTAGTTTTGTGTGTCAACTTGACACAAGCTGAAGTTATCACAGAGAAAGGAGTTTCAGTTGAGAAAATGCCTCCATGAGATCCAGTGGTAAGGCATTTTCTCAATTAGTGACGGGGGGGGGCTCTTGAGTGGTACCATCTGTGGGCTGGTAGTCTTGGGCTCTATAAGAAAGCGAGCTGAGTTAGCCAGGAGAAGCAAGCAAGCCAGTAAGTAACATCCCTCCATGGCCTCTGTATCAGCTCCTGCTCCTTGACCTGCTTGAGTTCCTGTCCTGACTTCCTTTGGTGATGAACAGCAATGTGGAAGTGTAAGCTCAATAAACCCTTTCCTCCCCAACTTGCTTCTTGGTCATGATGTTTGTGCAGGAATAGAAACCCTGACTAAGACAACAATAATAATATGTTTGTGCTGCTGTGCTCTCAGTGTGTGACCTCTTTGGTGAACACTCTGAGAAGTGTTCTGGTACACCTCAAAATGTCCCTGGGAGAGGTCCCTGGCTGTGGAAATTGGGAAAACTCCACCCCTACATCCCACATAGGAACTAAGAGGCCCTGGTAACAGTGTAGTAGCAGCTTCCTGGACAGAACCAATCCTGATGGCATCTCTCCACCCACAGGCCAGGACTCAGCCAGCCCCATCAGAAACACACACACAGGCCAGGTGAGAGGCAGCCTTGACCATGTGAAAGATATAGAAGTTGGTGTCCACACCTTCCTGGGAATTCCCTTTGCCAAACCATCTTTAGGACCACTGTGCTTTGCTCCTCCTGAGGTCCCTGAACCATGGAGTGGGGTGAGATATGGGAACATCCCACCCTGCCATGTAAGTTCTGGGGTCCAAAGGACTTTAGGCCTGAGCTCTGTACCACACTGTAGTGTTCCCTCCATCTCAGCTCCATAGCAATTTGTTCTATGTGTTCGAGAGTCTTCAATGAATTTATGTTAAAGTTTAGAGTAGAGCCATGTTGCCAGGTCCTGATCAGAGTCTGTCACCCACAGGGAGTTAGCTCCAGTACTGCATAGAGAAGCAAAGACAACTCTCAGACACCAACTTTTTGCTGCCAATGTTGGTGTGTTTCTAACAGGAGTTTCTGTGTCCAGTGGAATATACTTCAAGTCCCCAAAGAGAGCAGAGGTAATGGGTATTTGCCCAACCCCAAACCTGAAGGGAGCTGGTCACGCCGTCTCTGTAATCAGAAATGAGTAAAAGATGCACACATGTCTGCTTCTGCTCAGCTCCTGCTCACACTCAGCTCACTTTCTTCACCCTTGGTGCAGAAGCTTATTCTCTGTGGAATGGTCCCTCCCGCGATGAGTGTGTCTTCCCACCTTCATTAAAATAATCAAGAAAATCCATCAGAGTCAAGGTCAACCTGATCTAGACAAGCCCTCACTGAGACTTTTTCCCCAGGTAATTCTACAAGGTGTCACGTCAATGAACAAAACTAACCATCACACCAGGCCTTAAAGAGCACAGAGGAAGTGGTGATTGTCAACACAGGCAGTCAATTATCTCTAGAAGTCTCTCAATCCCTGACTCAGAAAGGATAACATCCAGGCCCCCACCCAACAGGAAGCCTCTCTGGAAGTCAGGCTCTATCCCAGTTTGGATGAACCCTGTGGCCTTTATCTTGTTATAAAGGGACTTTGGAGGAGGATCCTGTCTTAGCCTCATGAGGAGCAACAACAGAAGTGGCTGGGAAAAAAATCCAGATGAAGAGTGTGGTTTTTCACCCAGTGCATATCTCTTAGAATAAAGGTCTGTCACTGCCACCAGGTGTCTACAGGATATTGATGGACTGAATTCAGAAAATCTGAAAATTAAGGTGAGAAGTCTCCTGTCTCTATGTCTGAAGATTGCCTATACTTCAGCATCTATACACCAGCCCATGCCCATGAGGGCTCTAACCTACCTTTGAGTTCAAGCCATGATCAGCTGGGTGTAGGGGAGGGGATTTCTCTCTCAGGCAGATTGGAAAGGAAAAAATAAACTGAGCCTCACCGGTGTGGGCTCAGATTAGAGGGTTCCCCTATAGATCCAAGAAGGTCTTTTCAGACATAGTGGACAGCTGAACCCTGGGTGTGGGGCACAGAGAATTTGAGTTCTGAGATGTCAGAGGCTTGGCTCTTTTATCTACTAGAGACTCATTCTACTAACTTGAGCCCACAGACCCATTCAGACACTCAAGGGCAGAATACCAAGGGCACTCAAATTTCTAGCTTTGGAATATCTGTTGCACCAATAAGATTTGATGATCCTTTTGGATAATTGCCAGGAAGTGACATTCATGGAGACACCTCTTTTCCACTTTTGAAGGTTCTGAGAATAACAGTGACACAACTTTGTATCTGGAGCTACAAATCCCTAATAAGATTCCCCAGTGAGGAGAGAAGGGCTGGAAAAATTCTGATTGGACTAGAGTAGTCCATCTGTGGCCCAGGTCCAGAATTCTTTCTGTATGTGTACCTGTGCAGAGACAAAGCAGTTGATTATCTAATAGGCAGTCCAGTGGAGCTTGGGATGTGAAGGAGTCTTTTGGCGTTATCCTGATTTCTCCAGGTGATGGTATGGATCCATGGTGGTAGGCTATGTTGGGGCATGGCTTCTACGTATGATGGATCCACCCTGGCAGCCATTGAGGATGTGGTGGTGGTCACTATTCAGTACCACCTGGGTATCCTGGGCTTCTTCAGGTGAGCCTGGGGCTGGATAAAGCAATGGGAGCTTAACATTAAACAGAAATAGAACAGCTCTGTGATCCCTGTTCCAACCACTTCTCAGCACAGGAGACCAGCATGCCAGAGGCAACTGGGGATACCTGGACCAAGTAGCCGCCCTACACTGAGTCCAGCAGAACATCACCCACTTTGACCAGGTCACTATTTTTGGCAAGTCAGCAGGTGGCACAAGTGTGTCTTCACATGTTGTGTCCCCCATGTCCCGGGGTCTCTTCCATGGTGCCATGATGGAGAGTGGGTGGCCCTGCTGCCTGACCTTATCTCCAACACCTCTGTGATGTCTACACTGTGAGTACCCTCTACCATCCAACCCTGAGCAACACAGCCCTCACACACTGGAGCTCTGGCTTCCTTTTCATTGGAAAGAGCATGAACCACAGGAAATAGCTTTTTCCCATTCTTTTGAGAGGCTTAAGGGTTGGAATCCACTCCTGTCTGCTTTATTCATACTGCATAGGCTATGTGGCCAGCAAGGATGTACTCAGTGACTTCCATTATTAGTTTAAAAAAAAAAAAGTATGCAGGGTCTGGAGAGATGGATCAATAGGTAAAACTGCTTGCTATGCAAACGTGATGACCTGAGTTTAAATACTCAGAACTCATAAAAGGGTTGATATAGTAATATGTGTCTAAAGTCCCAAGGCTCCTATGTCTTTCTTGATAGAGAGCAGAGACAGGAGAATTCCTGGAGTGTCTCAGGTCAAGTACCATGGTGTAGGCTGTTTCAAACCAAGAGACATTGTCTCAGGCAAGGTGAAAGGAGAGGATTCACACACGAATCCTAAGTTGTGGTAGGCACGTGTACTCATGCACACACGAACACACACATTCATATGGATGAAAAAGGTAAAGAAAGCAAATACTGTGTGGGTAGAACAGTCTTTCTGACTCTCATCTCTGAGCAACAGAAATGTAGTAACAATGTCATTCTTACTCCAGTCCAGCACACATCCTCAATGGCATCTAGATGGAACTGGGAAGACTCTTATCTGCCTTGAAGGATGAGACAGCTCCTGCCTGGTCCCTTTATAGATGGTAGCCAACCTTTCTTGAGGTGAGCTTGTGGAGTCAGAGGCCTTGCTGCGCCACCTATGAGACAAGAGTGAAGAGGAGATGCTGGCTATTAATGTGGGAAGAATGATGTGGCTTAGAGGATGGGAGACAGGACAGTGTGGGACAGCCAGTTCGCACTATTCTGAACAAATTTACCTTTACACCTTTGTGTCTTTTTAGTTCTGGGTGCGAAAGGAACAACAAGATAGGTTAATCTAGGGGTAAGATCTCTTCTAGGGTGGGAGTGGGAGGTGGACAAGCACACTGAGAGAAATTTAGGAAATTGGAAACATTGTTTGGGTAACTCGATAAGCACTGAATAGGTATATGGGACTGGCTTTCAGCATTGCTTTTAATACCTCATAGGTCTTCAGGAGCACCCCTGGTGTGGTCGATGGGGAGTTCTTACCCAGGCACCCTTTGGAGTTGTTGACCTCTGTGGATTTTCACCCTGTCCCCAGCATCATTGGTATCAACAGTGATGAGTATGGCTAGATAATTCCTATGGTGAGGCACAGTTCCAGTTTCTGGGAAGAGTGGGGCTCATATTGTGGGTGACAGAAACCCAGAGGTTTGTAGAATCGGGTCTATCCTATTTTACACTTATGACTGCTCTCATATCCCAGTTCTACCCTGATAGCACCATGAAGAAAATAAACAGAAAGACCATTCAGGCTGTTTTGAAGAGCACAGCAGTACAGATGATGAGATTTTATAGGTTCTCCCCCAGTAAAGAGGGTCTTCCATTTGCTCTGCCCAGACAACAGCCTCTGAAATAAAGGTTGTTCTATGTGTGTGTGTTTGGGTAGGCTCACTCCAGAGCTTGTAGCTATGCTCCTGTGTCCTATCTCATCTGGGGCTCCATCGTTCCATCTCAAGACTATTATTCCCCTACCCAGTGGTCTGCCTAACTTCAATCTTTCTGATGTCTCTGGTATAGATGTTGCCTACTGAGTGTAGTGATCTGTTGATGGAAGAGTACATGGGGGACATTGAGGACCCTCCAAATACAGTTCAGTGAGATGATGGGGGACATTTGTGATTCCTGCTCTCCAAGCAGCACACTTTCCCTGTGAGTATATCTATAACAAGGTCAAGGGGGAAGCTCTGAATTGTGGGTTCTAGGTGAGTTCTGTAGTGTCCAGGCCTGACTCATGTCTTGATCAGGTCTCTATACCAGGCACTTGAGAAGGACCCTTACCTCAGTAAATCCTATATCTAGTGTAAGACAGTAGGATTTTATCTATGTACATGTGAGGATACATGTTAGAGCTACTCACCAACTTGCCTAAACAATGTGGGAAGACTGAATTAACTGTGAACAGGATTTTTCCCATTGGCAGTAACCTAGCCTGGAGCTGCCAACTCAACTGATGTAATTCCAGATAACTTTATACCAAAGCTTCTTTGCATAAAAGATGAAGCAGGCCATCTTCAGGTAAGAAGCCACTGCATCACCATGTGTCTTCACTCCCAGGTTCCCATGCTCCTGTCTATTTTTATGAGTTTCCGCATCAGCCCAACTTCCTCAAGGATATGAGGCCACCTCATGTGAAGGCTGACCATGGTGATGAGCTTCCTCGTTCGATTGGATCCTTCTTCTGGGACATGAAATGTAAGACTTCTTTACTTTCCATGAACTTCAGACAACCAACCCTAGAAGGGTCCTTGTAGAAGAGTAAGTTCTGAGTCCAGCTCAGGCTCTAGGAGAGGACAAGATCAAGTGCACACGTGGTTAGTTCACCATGCTACAGTAGAGTTGGAACCTGGACCCTTCCTAGTCTAGCCTGTTCTAGAAGGAACAAGGGCACACTGGGGGCAGAAATGAACCTTGGAGGATTCAATTAGAGGATTGGCTGGACCTTGGATCCTGGATGGTATTGGAAAGAAGAACCCGGCTTTGAGTTCAGGGTCAGGCTGCAGTTGGGAGGGTGACTGTAAGCTTGGGTGGACAGCTGCAGCAGGTTGCTAAGACCTTGTTTTCTCTCTGTCTGCAGTTGACCTCACTGAGGAGGAGAAGCTGCTAAGCAGGAAGATGATGACGCACTGGGCCAATTTTGCACGGCATGGTGAGAGCATGTCCCTCCTCAACCTCCTCAAAATTGAGGCCCCAGCCAGGTCTCCCTTTGTTTGTGGTGGCCTCGTTACCATACAGGTATCATTCATTACCTGATAGAATCTTTCCTACACAAGGTACACTTAGATAGATATTTTATACATGCTGGTTACTGTTCATCTCACAATTACCTGGTGGGTCGGCCACAGTTTATAGATCTTTAGATATTGCCTCTTACAGGGTATCATAGTTAGGGTTTTACTGCTGTGAACAGACACCATGACCAAGGCAAGTCTTATAAAAAATAACATTTAATTGGGGCTGGCTTACAGATTCAGAGATTCAGTCCATTATCATCAAGGTGAGAGTATGACGGCATCTAGGCAGGCATGGTGCAGGCAGAGCTGAGAGTTCTACGTCTTCATCTGAAGGCTGCTAGTGGAAGACTGACTTCCAGGCAGGTAGGATAAAAGTCTTTTTTTTTTTAAATAATTGCAAATATATTTATTACAATTTACAGATTAGTTAATAATTATATACAAATATAATGTGAGCTATCAAATCTCCACTAGTTACATGTAAAATGACTGATCTGAAGAAGCCACCTCAAAAATCTCATTCCCCAACTCTACCTTTCTTAAATTATGAAAAATAAAATCTGACAGTTTTGATTTCAAGTTAAAGAGTTGCCACATTTCAGCACTCAGAAAGTATGGGTCCCCACCTGTACAGAGCCTCACATACTACACAGACCTCTAAAGCACCACTGTAAGACTTGAATGTGGGAAGTATTCAACTAGAGCCACCATGCCTGCTTGGCCTTGGGGGCGTTGTTTCTTTGGGTCTGGGATAATCATTTTGTTTTTCTCCTTCAGTCAATTTATAAAGACCTTCTGTCCTTGCCACCATCTGGCCATATCTGTAGGCGTGATTATTTTGACCTGTTGTTTACTCATGTGATAGTGAAGGTGTAATCTGAAACAACTCTCAAACATAGGATGAAGGTCTTAAGCCCACGCCCACATTGACACACCCACTCCAACAAGGTCACACACCCTAATAGTGCCATTCCCTGGGCCAAGCATATACAAACCATCACACAAAGAGACACAAAACAGGTCTGGTAACCTTACCATACACGGAGCAAGCACTACTGGGTGACACCTACATCTTTATATAAGGACATCTGCTCTGACCCAAATCAGTCCTCTTAACCCTCTAGTCTGCTTGGACCACCGCCCTGACCAAATAAGAAGATCAGGCTTTGGATCAGAGAGACCTACACTCTTCCCTGCTGGCTGGCATATCCACAGGAACCCCAACAGCGAGGGTCTACCCTACTGGCCTGTGTTGGACCACGATGAGCAGTATCTGCAGCTGGACACCCAGCCTGCTGTCAGCCGAGCCCTGAAGTCCAGAAGGCTGCAGTTTTGGACAAAGACTCTGTCCCAGAAGATCCAGGAGCTAAAGGGTTCTCAGAACAAGCATGCAGAGCTATAGTGTCCTGTGTCAGGAAAGGTATATAGACTTGAGTACAGGTAAGCTAAGTCTAAGGTTCCTAAATACCATTGAGGAATCTGAGTTCCAAACTTCTATGTTTCTTCATGAACTAACATGCATGACAAACACTCTGCATGTTACTTTTTACTAAAGCTTCTAGGCCATCTTTACTAGACCCATTCGATAAACGCCTTTATAACATTGTGGAGGTGTGAGCCCCCAAATTCCCCATCTCCTTACACAGTCTACTGGGCCAGGGCTTCTTTTCTCCTCTCTTCTACTCAAAGCTGAGATTCTCTTCAAATGAATCAGAGCATTAGGGATCACTGTCTCTGTGCGGTGGGCCATGAAGATTCCACACCCTCTCTTAGCAAGTTCACGTTCCCTCATACTTACAAGTGGCCAATAGAAAAGCTAATTATCTAGAGTCCCAGTGTCTTTCCAAATTCAAGCTGCTCTTTCAAATAGAGTGTAAATTGAAAGCTGGGTTTTGGCACAGATATTTTGGCCTCAGATATTCAGAGGGTGAGATAGGAGAATTGCATTAGGCTAAGAGTTCCAGTCTAGTGTGAACAATATAGCACAATATTTATCTCCAAATCAAAATAAAAAGTCATAAGTTGAGTAACTTATAAACAACACATATATGATACATATACACATATACATACACACACACACACACACATATGGTCAAGATACCATTAGATTTGTTGTGAGGCAAGAGTTGGTTCTTTACCTAATGATCACACCTGTGTACTCTCTAAGTCAGTGGTTCTCCTAATGCTGAGGCATTTTAATGTAGTTCCATACATTGTAGTGACCCTCAACCATAAAATTATTTTTGTTAGTGTTGGCATCAGGACCGCCAAACCGGTGATGTTGTGCCCAGGTGACGTCACCCAAGCGACAGTGTGACCCGCCCACCTGTTGCTAAGGCAACGGCCACCATATTCCCAGAATTCACCTTGACCCACTGCCCACCTTTACCTGTGGCTACGTCATGCCATGTCACTTTCCATATATATACACGGAGGACCTCTCTCTCTCTTTCTCTCTTTTTCCCCCCCTTCTTCCCTTCTCTCTCCTCGCTGCTACCTTGTTCCCCCCCCCCCCCCAATAAACCCCTCACGTGGAACTGTTTGGCTTGGAGTGGTTTTGGAACGTGCGACCGTCTCCACTGCAGCACATACCGGACCCGTACCAGCAATTTTTACAACATTGGTGCTGAAACCCGGGAACTTCAACGCAAGCTGCCACAGGGTCCGGGCAGGGCCCAGGTTGCCGCTTGGAGCTGCCTTCCAGCCGCCCACGTGGTCTGCCACTGCCGCCGCAACCTTGACCTCCGTCACCATCTGCAAGACATAGACTTCTACTGCGACGGCTGCTCCCTGCTGCTGCCCAACTACCATGACCGCCGCCCCGCCGCTATTACTGTGCCCAACTGCCACCAGACTCAAAATCTTACACCACGTGGCGCCACACCAAACAAACAGTTCCATGCCTCCGGCTATCTGACTGTGCAGTCCGCAAACACACACCGGCATTTAAATTGGTAAGGAGTTTTTCCAATCGGTGGGAGGCCCCTCTTTTGCTCAGATAGTGTCTGGCCAACTCTTTCTGGGCTAAGGGGTTGGCTTTTCATTGCCCCAGTCTCTGACTGGCCTCCTAGCTGACCCGCGAGTTAGGACCTAGCCCTTGGGTGTCCTCCCCTCGGAACCAGTTCATTTCCCCCTCTGCCACCATGAAAACCCTAGTACTAGGTTGGATTGCTTCCTGACAATTTCCAGGAAATTGTCAGCCGTGGTCCCTAGAAATTGCTCGTGACGACCTGAATTTCTAGCCTGACCAGCCGTAGTTACTGAATATTCTCTGGGACGCCAGCAAGAATAGATCAGTAACACCTCCCAACACCCAATAGGTACTAATTGGTCTTCTCCGGTACCTCCAGACACCCCTCTGGGATGTCTCCTGGCAAACCTCAGATCTCTTAAATTAACACCTGATTTGAGGCCCTCAAGATTGATATGCCTCTGCAATAAGGTTTGGATTCAGTACTCTTTAGAAAATAGTTCCAAATGGCCACCTAATGGCATGCTAGACGCGATCATTTTGAGAGATCTTCATACATACTGCCAGCAGTCCGGTAAATGGAGGGAAATCCCATATGTTCAAGCTTTTATCTATCTTCGCTCTCAACCCTCTATGTGTTCTGCTTGTTCTCTATCCCAACTTCTTTTAGCTATGAAACCTATTCCTCTGCCGCTAGATGACTTCACAACCCTAGGCCCAGCTAACGAACCTCCTCCCTACCGCCACAGACCTACTTCTGTGCTGCCTTCTGCACCGCCTAAAACTCAAACTGCTGCCTCAGTTTCTCTTTCTCACCAGGTTACCCCTGGGCCTACTAGCTCTACCTCTCCAGACTCCTCCCCTCCTTCTGTGCCAGCTGCCTCCAATCACCCTGCATTAGCACCCCCCTAAATCTAAGATCGTGCTTTATGTAGATGATGTTCTTCTCTGTAGCCCCTCTCTAGAGATTAGCCAAGTGGACACCTCTGCTCTTCTAAATTTCCTTTCCAGTCGAGGCTACAGGGTTTCACCTTCTAAAGTCCAACTGTCCACTCCTCAGGTCACCTATTTGGGTCTAACTATTACCCCAACCCACAAGACTATTACCTTAGATAGAAAGAATCTGATTCAGTCTCTAACTGTTCCTTCTACAAAGGAAGAGATTTTATCATTCCTAGGAATGGCTAGCTTTTTACGTTCCTGGGTTCCTTCATTTTCCCTCCCTTCTTGCCCTTTATATGAAGCAGCATTAGGCCCCACCCATGAACCTCTTCTCAAACCTGTCACCAAGTCCTTTGAATGGCTCCAGCAGGCTCTCCTGAAGGCCCCAACCTTACATCTCCCTGACCTGACTTGTCCTTTTTCCCTCTATGTAACTGAAAAGGAGGGA